>JAFEMH010007613.1:0-82519 GCA_022495995.1 Adenophora triphylla var. japonica
AACCTGGAAGCGGGCCAGTTAACGGATTTCGGTTAATTTTACGACGAATTTGGATGATCGGATTTGGGTACTTACGGTTAGCCCCTCGGCGACGTCACTTCCGAAGGAGGTGGGGTCGTTAAGAAAAGATAAGGATCCAAATCGGGATGCCTTACTTTGAAAGAGACACAGGCGGTCGTTTGGTGGACCACTTGGCGAAAAGGATTCCTACGTATCCCCGGCCGGGAATCAAGCCGATCGTAGTTCGAAAGGGGGCAAGCGAGGCGCGCATGGGGACCTTGACACAGCGAGACATGTTAGGAGGCGTCTAAACTTTGAATGAGACCATTCGCGAGGTACTGTACACTGAACGGAGGCTTGTTGGGAGGCTGTCCCGAGACACAGGACCACGAAACCTTCGAGGAGCATGTGGCGCCTCAAGCCGGAGATTCTTGAACCATACGGCGTGTGGCGCCTCAAACGAGGTTGCGATGCGCGAGAGGCGTGTGGCGCCTCAAATCGGAGTTGCGAGATACATTTATCTGTGACGAAGGCGTTCGTGCCTTGGAGTCTTTGGGCTTATTCTTTGTTTCAGCTTTATCTGCTTTGGGGATGAGAGTAACAATGAGAGGAACGATTTGTGTTAAGCGGCGTTATTAACAACACGGAGGGATCGACATTTCTTCTTTAAGAATCCTGGCTTGGTGATGAGCATTCGGGCTTACCTTGATGGCCGAAGAGGGATTGTTGTGCGGAGCTTATTGCGGCTCGGCGAGGTGGAACGATCGGAGCTTACGGCGCGGCCGGGAAGACGAATGTTCACTTCTTTGAAGTGAAAAGATGATCGAGCTTACGAGGATGGCCGAAGAGGGATTGTTGCAAGGCGTTCGTGCCTTGGGGTTCGGGCTTATTCTTCTTTGCGGGAAGGCAGAACGGCGAAGGTCTCGATAGGAGAGTGGAAATCGGGCCAGTGAAAGAGTCGCGATTAAGGATTGAAATCGGACCGTGAAAGGTCGCGGTGAGATTGAAATCGGGACCGTGAAAGGTCGCGATTAAGGATTGGAATCGGACCGTGAAAGGTCGCGATTAAGGATTGAAATCGAACCGTGAAAGGTCGCGATTAAGGATTGAGATCGGACCGTGAAAGGTCGCGATTAAGGATTGGAATCGGACCGTGAAAGGTCGCGATTAAGGATTGAGATCGGACCGTGAAAGGTCGCGATTAAGGATTGAAATCGGACCGTGAAAGGTCGCGATTGAGGATTGGAGATCGGACCGTGAAAGGTCGCGATTAAGGATTGGAGATCGGACCGTGAAAGGTTGCGATTAAGGATTGGAGATCGGACCGTGAAAGGTCGCGATTAAGGATTGAAATCAGACCGTGAAAGGTCGCGATTAAGGATTGGAATCGGACCGTGAAAGGTCGCGATTAAGGATTGAAATCGGATAGTGAAAGGTCGCGATTAAGGATTGGAATCGGACCATGAAAGGTCGCGATTAAGGATTGAAATCGGATCGTGAAAGGTCGCGATTAAGGATTGGAATCGGACCGTGAAAGGTCGCGATTAAGGATTGGAATCGGACCGTTAAAGGTCGCGATTAAGGATTGAAATCGGACCGTGAAAGGTCGCGATTAAGGATTGGAATCGGACTGTGAAAGGTCGCGATTGAGGATCGGAATCGGACCGTGAAAGGTCGCGATTGAGGATTGGAGGAATCGGACCGTGAAAGGTCGCGATTAAGGATTGGAATCGGACCGTGAAAGGTCGCGATTAAGGATTGGAATCGGACCGTGAAAGGTCGCGATTAAGGATTGGAATCGGACCGTGAAAGGTCGCGATTAAGGATTGGAATCGGATCGCGAAAGGTCGCGATTAAGGATTGGAATCGGACCGTGAAAGGTCGCGATTAAGGATTGGAATCGGACCATGAAAGGTCGCGATTGAGGATTGAGATCGGACCGTGAAAGGTCGCGATTGAGGATTGGAATCGGACCGTGAAAGGTCGCGATTAAAGATTGGAGATCAGACCGTGAAAGGTCGCGATTGAGGATTGAAATCGGATTGTGAAAGGTCGCGATTGAGGATTGGAATCGGACCGTGAAAGGTCACGATTAAGGATTGAGATCGGACCGTGAAAGGTCGCGATTAAGGATTGAAATCGGACCGTGGAAGGTCGCGATTGAGACTTGAAATCGGACCGTGAAAGGTCGCGATTAAGGATTGGAATCAGACCGTGAAAGGTCGCGATTGAGGATTGAGATCGGACCGTGAAAGGTCGCGATTAAGGATTGGAATCGGACCGTGAAAGGTCGTGAAAGGTCGCGATTAAGGATTGAGATCGGACCGTGAAAGGTCGCGATTAAGGATTGGAATCGGACCGTGAAAGGTCGCGATTAAGGATTGAAATCGGACCGTGAAAGGTCGCGATTAGGATTGAAAATCGGACCGTGAAAGGTCGCGATTGAGAATTGGAGATCGGACCGTGAAGGTCGCGATTGAGGATTGGAGATCGGACCGTGAAAGGTCCCGATTAAGGATTGGAGATCGGAGTGTGAAAGGTCGCGATTAAGGATTGAATCGGACCGTGAAAGGTCGCGATTAGAGATTGAAATCGGACCGTGAAAGGTCGCGATTGGGATTGAAATCGGTTTGTGAAAGGTCGCGAGTAGGATTGAGATCGGACCGTGAAAGGTCGCGATTGAGGATCGGAATCGGACCGTGAAGGTCGCTATTAGAGATTGAAATCGGGCCGGACCGTGAAAGGTTGCGATTAAGGATTGAGATCGGACCGTGAAGGTCGCGATGGGGATTGAAATCGGACCGTGAAAGGTCGCGATTAAGGATTGGAAGATCGGGACCGTGAAAGGTCGCGATTGAGGATTGAAATCGGACCGTGAAAGATCGCGATTAAGGATTTAGATCGGACCGTGAAAGGTCACGGTGAGGATCGAGGAATCGGGTGTGAAAGGTCGCGATTGAGGATTGGAATCGGACCGTGAAAGGTCGCGACGATTAAGGATTGAAATCGGGACCGTGAAGGTCGCGGTGAGGATATGAGTGATGGTGAAAACCATTAGGAATTTTAACGGCTGGAGACGAGCGTTAGTGAAAACTAGCTGGGAATTTATCCTCGGGGGATGGGGGTTAGAAATGTATAAGCGGGAAATTTTATACTTTTGGGGGGCCAAAAGAGGTAAAATTAGGAAGCATAAAGCGAGGGCCAAAGTGGCGGAAAATTTTCTGGTGCGGTAAGAGTCGTAGGACTTTTGCGGGTGACCGGGGCCTATTCGACGCCGAGGCCGAGGAAGGAAGAGTCATTTTCTTCCATTAATTCCGACGAGAGGGAGAGAGAGAGGAGGAGAGAAAATCCAACCCCGATTGCAAGGTTTGCTCGTATTTGTGAAGGAAAATCACTATGGAAGGTGATTTGGGACCAATGGCTCGCCACGAAAGGACCGATGACGAAAGAACCACGGTTGGTTCGGACCATTCGAACCATTGTGCATCCATTGAATCCGGCGGAGTTTTACCGGCTAGGGGACAACAACTCCAAGGAAGGGATCAAGAGACAAGTAAGCTTCCTACAAATTCCATTAATTTTAAGAATGTGCATTCTTTAAATGTTAGAAATTTGGTTAGGAATGAACTTAGGGATTTTGGTGCCCGAATTGGGGCTTTTGACTTTGCCATGAATTGTTGTCGAAATTGACTAGGATGTAGTTCAATTGACACTATGGGTGGATGACATAAAAATTTTGGTTGCAAAATTCCATGTCTAGATGCATTTTCCAAAATTAAAGTAGCTTTAATTCGGGATGGAGTAAATTTTCGAAATGTTCGAAAGAGATTTGAAAGTTCCGGTTTCAACGAATTTTTCGAAAGATTTTGAAAGTTCCGGATTCGACGGAGTTTTCGAAATGTTTTGAAAGTTCCGGATTCGACGGAGTTTTCGAAATGTTTTGAAAGTTCCGGATTCGACGGAGTTTTCGAAAGATTTTGAAAGTTCCGGATTCGATGGAGTTTTCGAAATGATGGGAATATACATAGGAAATGAATGAGAACCGTATCTGCATTGCATCCTTTTGACATGCGTTGGTGCATTCTGTTGACGTTGCTTACTGTCTTTGTTTGTCTGCGGGGGACGGGGGCGGTTGATACCCACAACGGAAGAGTCGGGGGGTGCTTTTGAGGCGGTGCGAGCATTATGGGATATTATCCGAGCGTGGCTCGAGAGGGAGAGAGGAGTCCGCGGCGGGCGGTGCTTGACTCCAGGGTTAGGTGGGTTCATCAGTGTTGTAGGCTGCGACGGGTGATACGCCGAGGCCGGGTCCATATATGTAGCCTTGAGTGAGTGCGGTGGGATATGACCCACACTTTCCATTCCCGAGATGGGGGGAGGCGACGGTGACTCCCACGGATTTTGCCGCTATCACTAGGTTGCCGACTTATGGCAGCCCACGCGGGTGTGGAGTTGACGGTTATACCGGAGCGGTTATGCAGGGCTGCTGGGTTTTGATATTACCGATGCCGAGGGCTTAGGCATTCGGTACAGGCCGATGGAGAGGCATACGGGAGGCGGAGTGTCGCCGCTTTGGCCCATTTGGATCCTTGAGGATGACCGTGGAGCACCTGGCTCGAGGGTTCCTTTGGTTCGCGTTGTCGGCGACTTTGTTTCCGACTTCGACACATCTTGTCACTTCCCTACTGCTCGGGTCGGCGCGGATGCGGATGCGTGAGGGGTTCGCGTGGGGGAGGCTGGGTGGCCGAGCTCTATCATTCCAGGACGGGTTCTCGCGGGGGAGAGGAGCACTCCTTTAGGCTGCTTCACGTCTTTGTCTTGGATGTAAGTTTACGTACTTTTTCTCTTCCTTGCCTCTTTTATGTACTCGTATGTATACGCTTTGTAGGCGACATAAATTTCCATTCTCTTGGCAGTGCAGTGCTATGAGGTGTTCGGTCACGAGGATTGGGACATCAAGGAGCCGTGCTTGACCCTGTTCCACTGCCATCTTGGTTTGGCGGAAGAAAGCGAAGAGGGCGGTCTCATCGAGAGTTGGCACTCGAGTGTCATACGAGAGGTGTCCCAAGCCCTGGCCGAGAGTTTTCCGAGAGGATTCGGTTGACACTGGTGGAGTAGGTTCGATGCCGTCGGCTGTTCGGATTGCTAGCGAGACTACGCGGCGGCGGAAGCTCTGGTGGGAATTCCTTTGCGACACCATGTATGCAGGGAGAGGGTGACTCGTCGGCATAGGACGGGGTCCCTTCCCTTGGTGCCGGTGGATCCTCCTATGCATGCGGCATCCCGGGAGATGCCGATAGAGGAAGCTGGAGAGGGGTACATACGGGCGTGTACTACACCGAGTACATCATAGTGGGGTCCGCCTATGATGCTTTCTTGAGGATGGTGAGGAGCCCGCGGGTGCGGCATAGAAAGGCGAGGTCCACAGGAGGTCCTCGAGATTTTCCGATCCCACGAGCTAGGCGGCGTACGAGGGCTGGATGGTTCGGGCGGGCGACTTGTGATCCGCTCCCGGCTGGCCGAGACCACGATACAGGGCTGATCCCCATGCTTCGGTGAGCACCTTTTTGATTTTCTGCATTTTATAGTAGTATTCTGCAAATGTTGCATCTGTACTTTCTGCTCGTTTTCTGATGACTTTCCTGGTTCGCAGGTGTCTGGCCGTACGTATAACGACGCTATGAGGCTGGTGGACGGGTGGTCCGCCTACACTAGGAGACTCGTGGAGTTCATGCGGTGCAGTTCCCGGAGGAGCGTGGATGTCCGTGAGCGAGGGCCGTCTAGGCCAAGAGGTTCGCCTGCTCCCACAACTGGTGGGGAGGACTTTGCACAGGGTTTGGTCAGTTCGCGGGCAGAACGGCTGGATTTGGAGTTCCTTCTTCTGCGCAATCGGGGCACGAGAGGGGGGAGTACTCGAGTTCGCATACTCTGAGGAGGCCTTTTGCCTATTCCCGGCTGGAGGAATTTGGCGAGTTCCTATTTGCGATGGATCCGGCAGCGGCGGAGCAGTGTGTCGAGTGCTCGGATGACGAGCAGGACTCAGAGTAGTCCTATTTTACTGCTTTCTTTCTTCTTTTTTTTGTATCGTTTAGACAAAATGCATGTATTTGTCAGGAACAAATTTGATTTGAACTGTATTTGCAAAAAGGCGCCCGTGGGGCGGGAACATGCCATATTTATTACGTGATCACCTTACATTATTTTTGGCAAATAAGGAAGTAGGTTAATCAAAAATAAATAAAATGAGAAATGCATTAAAAATTGAACGGGTCAAAATTTAAGCCTATATGCACTAATTATTAATTATTTGCCTTTGTTGCACGAGCCGGGCGGAAGGGATATTGATATTTGTTGAATGAAACCGGGCGGCACGCGAGGTTTCATAAGGATGAAACGAGGGAGTTGTTTGGAAATGTTTCCAATTTAGGGGCGGTAGGCTGCGAGTTGACAAGTCAAGCTGCGAGAGAATCCCGGCCGGACTTGGTGAAATTTCAGATTCTTTAAATTGCGGTTTCGGCTTTGCAATTGGTTAGAAAGCTGCGCATAGTTTTTGATCATTACATTTGAATTCTCTCAAACTTCCAAGGTTCCCTTCATTTTCATGGCTCCCTTTCTCAAGTTATCGTCTCGGATGCAAGAGCGATATTTGGACAACTTTCGATCGTGGAGTACGGAACCACACGAGGCGAGAACAAAGGGTTTTCGAAGGCATTACGGGATTAAATCTGTTTGGGCTTTGAAGGAGCTCATGCCGGATTAGGATCTTTTGAGAGCCGCGTCTCGCTTACAGGACGTACGGAGGAATGTGTACGGCTTTTCGTACAACGAAGTCACCCCTACATTTGAAGATTTCCGGGCCGTGCAGGAGGACTGAGACGGAACGGCTAGTTCTTCCGTATCTTTGGTGGCATGGCCCTGTTGAGAAGCTAGTGTCTTTGTTTGGTATCTCGATTGGAGAAGCATACGGGATGCTTGTCTGAGATGCGATTATGTTGACATTTCGGGGCTTGCCGAAAGATTTGCGAGGCGAGGAGCGTCTTTTCGTTGGACGCGTTTGCTACGTGCGCGATTGCTACTCTGTTCACATTCACGTCTGCAGGTGTGTGCCATCACGGTGTCTTGGACTGGTGAGGCGATGCCGGAGTGGGGAGACATCGTGCCGCTGGTCTTAGGCGAGGCGTTCACTGGCGCATAGGTCGGATGGCGGCCGGTAGCCGATACGTGTGGGGAGGGAGTTCGCTATGCTTACCGTGTGGTTGAGGGAGAGAGGCTGCAGATGATGCACGAGGTGCCAATGTCTTGTGACGCTTGGTCTTTCTCTCGGCGTCCTCTGGTGATAGGGGGCGTCGAGCGATCTGGAGCTCTGGATGGCCGGACTTTGCACGCATCACTTGCGATGGTGGGTTCCCCATTGGAAGATTCTGAGACTTGTAGGACCGCTCGGGAGGGTGCATTGGTTGTCGAGTGCGGGGCTGTCTCGAGACGTCTTTCTATATTCCCTCGTTGGTTACTCGCGACGATGCAGTGGAGGCAGTGCCCTTGGCCCGATACGAGTTATCTTTGCTACCTTTGAGGTGGGATCTCTGCGGATGGAAGATCCTTCGACGCTATTGCTGATCACCGGTGGTGGCAATACACGTCACTTTCTGCCCGGGGTTCTCTTTCACCGGAGAGAGAGGCGCTGTTACATCGGCCGATATACGGCGAAGTACGAAGAGTGTATAGGGGAGACACGAGATGGCTATCTTGTGGAGACGGAGTGAGCTGTTGGAGTGCGATCACACAGACGGCTCGACCTTGAGAGGAGCGAAGCAAGGGCTAACCACAGGAATCGTGCGCGATGCCATGGCTGATTATGAGACAAGTGCCGATCGGGAGGCCAATCAAAGCACTTTGTTATGATGGCTTGAAGCGAGGCGGCTCGAGACGAGCTAGAGAAAGGCTGCGTTAACGGCCGCGGGATTGACGGAGGCGTCGGGAAGAGTCCACTGAGCCGGAGTAGAAGGCCTACCGGAATATTTCTGCGAAGGTGAAGAACACTCGCCGGGGAAAGGGAAGGGAAGAATGATGAAGGAACTAGTACGGGAAACTAGGTTGACCTTCTTTGTCCCGAGTATCCACCCATTGTCATTGCGAGACACATTAATTGATTAATGTTTTATTGTAGTTTTGCTAGCGTGTAGCGAGTCAAGAGTTGGCCGTGCTTGAACTCATCAAAGAATGTTTTAACCGTTATGAATTTGTAGGTTAAATGGAAAGAGTTTTTCGAAACACAAGCAATTGATGCTTATTGTATTTTTAGTTTTTAGACCGAACCAATGATGGTACCTACGTTCCCCTTTTACAATTGGACTAAGGGGCTCGGGTCACCGTAGTTCGACACTTTAGGTGAATTTGAGAAAAAGAAGTGCGACCACTGTCTTTTACTGGATCATTAGCGGGAATGTATCCGGTTGGGTATTACTCTTTTAGCACTTTAATTTGCGAGGGACGGTGTATGGGGAAGGAGAGTTGACTCGTGCTCTTCCTCAACGAAGTATCTGCGGAGCTTGCTTCCGTTCACGGGGTTAACGAAAGGGTTCCCGTCCAAGTACGCTAGCTTCATGGCTCCTCCGAGAAGATTCTTTGTACCACGAATGGTCCTATCCAGGTAGGCTCCCACTTTCCGAGGGGATTGGTGCGTAGGAGGCTTTTCCTTTAGCACCAAGTCGCCTTCTACGATGTCTCGGATCTTGACTTTCTTGTCGAATGCTCGGGCCATTACGCTGCAGTAGGCTCGAGTGTGTTCCATGGCTTTCAATCTGCGCTCGTCGAGTAGAGCAAGTTCGTCGTGACGGCTGCGTAGCCATTCGACTTCATTGATCCCGTTCTCAAGAGTACTCGGAGGGATGGAATTTCCAATTCCACGGCAACATCGCTTCCATTCCGTAGGTAAGCGCGAACGGAGTCTCCCCTGTGGCGGTTCGGCGATGTTCGGTATCCCCGAGAGGGCTAAATGTAGCTTTTCGGGCCGGTCCAGGCCTGCGAGTGGTCATCTTTATGATTATCATGGCGAGAGTTTTGTTGGGTGCCTCTCTTGCACCAATTGTTTGTGGTCTATAAGGAGAAGACTTGTGACGTGTGACTCTGAATTCGGTCGGTAGTTGGTCACAATCTCCTTCGAAGTGAGTCCCATTGTCGGAGATGATCTCGTTGGGCACTCCGTATCGGCACATGATGTTCTCTCGGATGAACTCGGCCACCTTCTTAGAATTCAGTACCTTGTACGATCTGGCTTCTACCCATTTGGTGAAGTAGTCGACTGCGACTAGAATGAACTCGTGACCATTGCTTCCCGGAGGAGTGATCTTGCCGATGACATCGATTCCCCATGTGGCGAAAGGCCATGGCGTAGTCATGCAATAGAGTTCATGTGGAGGAATGTGATTGAGGTTGGAGAACCGTTGACATTTGTCGCGGCTTCGGACGAACTGGATGCGATCTGTTTCCATTGATATCAATAGTATCCCATACGGAGAATGATGCTGTGTCAATGCTCGGGCGTTCGTGTGCGGACCGCGGGTTCCATTGTGAACTTCATTCATTAGCTCGCTGGCTTTTTCTTTGTTTACACACCAGAAGGAGTGGCCCTTGGTGGCGCTTCTTGTACAACATACCCCCGGAATGACGAAATGGGATGCCGGGCGTTTTAATGCCATCATGTTTTTGGCTTTGATCCCTTCTTTGTATTTTCCATCTTTATTTGTGAAGGAAGCTTCTCCGCTTTGGAGAGTGCTTGGTAAATCTGATTGTACCGGGGTTCGTCGATCGTTTCTTTTTCTTTTTCAATCTCACGGCAATAGGCGGGTGTTTCCGTCTGCCTATTACGAGGGGTTTCTTGCTTTCCCATCGGGAATTTCGACAAGAGAGGTGAGGGTTGCCGGGCGTACGCGAGCGGTTCTGTCTCTTGGCAAATAATGGAAAGAGATGTCCTTGAGCGAAGCAATGAGCTCCTCCATGTATGCGCGTGGTACTTACGAAGGCCGAGAATCTACCGTCTTCCATTTTTGGACACTTGATTGATGATCAATGCGAGTCTCCATATACATCCGGCTACGAGATGTTGCGCTCGAGGCGGCTTCCGGACTGCTTTGCACGAGCTTCGTATTCTGCTGCATTGTTGGTTGCTTGAAATTCGGCTTGATGGCTATGGGAGTATGCTCGTCCTTGGGATCGACAAGGAGCATTCCAATGCCATTCCCCTTCTTGTTGGCTACCCCATCGAAGAAGAGTTGCCACCGGTTTGCTTATTTGTCAAGTGAAAAGATTCCGTCGTCAGGAAATTGCGGATCGGGACCCTTAGGTTCCTTTGCTCGGGAAGTCGGCCGGTGATGCGCCATGACTCTACCCTTTGTTGATTTTCGACCATGTACTTGATGTCGAACTCGGCCGGGAAGAATGACCACTTGGCTAGCCGCATTGACGAGGATGGCTTGTCAAAGAGATATCGGACGGGGTCCACATTGGAGACCGGGAGCAGATGCGGCTTGCATGTAGTGTTTCGGTTTCCCGACTACCCATACCAAGGCGGTACAAGTTTTCTCGATCTTTGAGTAGGTGAGTTCACTTCCTTGAAGCTTAAAACTACGAAGTAGATTGCATGCTCAACCTTGGAATCTTTACGTTCTTGTGCCGGCATTGCTCCGATTGACGTGTACATTGCTTGTCGAGATACGGGAGTAGTGGCTTGTCTTCATGTGGCGGAGCACGGGGTGGGGGATTCACCAAGTAGGTCTTGATCTTCTCAAAAGCATTTGGCATTCGGAGTCCCATTTGATGTCGGCATTCTTTTTCATCGGTTTGAACATGGGCTCGCGAGAAGATGTCAAGCGGTTGATGAAGCGGCCCGATGTGCTTGAAGTCTTCCCATGAAGCTCTTCACTTACGTCGGGGTTTGAGGCGGCTTCATGTCGATGATGGCCTTGATTTTCTTGGGATCGGCTTCGATACCTCTTTACGTAACCATGTACCCCGAGTACCTTGCCGCGCTTGACGCCGAAGGTGCATTTCGCGGAGTTTAGTCTCATGGAGTGCTTTACGAGTCTGTTGAAGAACTTTCTCGGATCTGTCATGTCTTTGCATGTCGATCCCCTGGAGTGGATGATCATGTCGTCGACATACACTTCGATTTCCTTGTGAATCATGTCATGGAAGAGGGAATTGCGGCCGTGGTAAGTAACCCCGGCATTCTTTAGACCGAATGGCATGGCCAGGTGTAGCGATATGTCCCCGGAGTGGTGAAGGCGATCTTGGCTTGATCCTCAGACATTTTGATCTGGTTGTATCCGGCTGAACCCGTCCACGAAGGACTTTACTTTGAAATTTGCCGTGGTGTCGACCGGCAAGTCGATGTTAGAGCGGTGGGAAATCATCTTTAGGGCTGGCCTTGTTGAGATCCCGAAAATCTGTGCTGCATCTGACCTTTCCATTGGCCTTGGTGACCGTCACGATGTTGGAGAGCCAAGTCAGTACTCAATCACTCGATGAAACCAACTCGGAGCATTTTCTCAATTTCTTCTTTAACTTGCAAGGACCACTCTGGCTTGATCTTGCGCGGCTTACATTTGACGAGGCTTGGATTCGGGATCGGGGAATTACGTGCTCCACGATTGAGGATCGAGTCTGGCATGTCTGATATGACCGAGGCGAACACGTCAACATACTCCCGGAGGAGGCTTATCGGGGCTTCTTTTACTGCATCGGCGAAAAGCGCCCACTTGTGTCTCTTTAGGCTCTTGCAGTGACCCCGGAGTTCACTTTGGTCATAACCTCTTCGGCGGCTTGGGCCGGTTGTCCTCTTGGTCAACTACACGCTCGAGAACTTCCTTAATGTATTGTTCGTTTAATGTGTGCCTTCTTTATCAATTGAATTATTAACGTCTTTTAAGTTGTTTGTTAACTTATCGGTTGTTAAAGTGGCAATGAGAGGATACTCAGAAAGGTCGGACTTTTCATTGAACAAGAACGAAAATACATGATTGGCTACATTATCATAGTCCTCGGCGTAAGGCAATTGGATGACTCGGAAGGGCTGGACTCGACAGGAGGCGGCTCGAGAGGGTTTGAGACCGGGTTTAGGGAGATGTGGGTGCGGGCCCGGCTTGTCTTCCAATTACTGCTGGCTTGCCCTTGGTCGGTGAAAGTTACCCAATTCTTCGGTGGCATTCTTTGGATGCTTGATGAGGGTTCGGGGATCGAGAGGCTTGGCCTGTTGTCCCAATCATGGCAATCATGTTGTTGTCGGAGCCCCGATCGATCAAGTTTGGCAACTCCACGACTTCTTCAAAAAGACTACGTAGAAATTTGGTCCACTAAGAGCGTCTTCTATGAATTATGGTTCCTTCTGCTTTGGAGTTACTGTCTCGAACGTGGCCTCGATGGCTGATCCGAACAGTCTGTTTCCCATGGAGAGTACTCTGAGTTGCTCCTCCAAGTCAGGATTCCCTTGAATGTGTACTCGTCTTTGGACGGTGGTGGCGGTTGGTCCAGTAGAGGTTTGTGATGTCGAGAACGCTCCACTTATCGGATTAGCTTTGAGTCCTACGAAACGCTTGAGGTCCCGTGCTAGGCTGTTCCATTCTTCCTGTAGTCTTGGTGCGGACTATCCCGGCTTCTTTCTCATCTTCATCGGTTCCTTTGTCGGTCCCCTCGATTCTGCTGTCGGTTCCATTGTCGGTCCCCTCGGTTCTGGCTGTCGGTTCCCTCGTCGGTTCCCTCGTCGGTCCCCTCGGTTACGCTGTTGGTTCCCTTGGTGAAGTAATGAGCGAGGTCAAAGCTGTAAGGTCGGAGGTGGGTGTGCCGTCGGAGGTTCCCCCTTTGCGAGCTGCTTGCCTTGGTGCGGGCGAGCCTTTTGTTCTCCCTTATGTCGGCCGGTGTTGGCACGTAGCCAAGCCCCTGGACCGTGGTGTGGTCCTTGACTTCAATGACTTGGTGTTAGCCTTGCAGCCTTTTGCCGAGCCCCAGTCCTGGGATGAAGTTCATGAGTTTCATCATCCTCTTGGCAGGAGAATTTGGTCGTGAGATAGTGAAAGGTCCACGTTGCATATTTGGATCTTGGAGGTCTCCAGAGTGAATCCAGTTAATGGCATGTCGTCACTATGCTTGATTTCTAACACTGGAATGTCGTTGGTGCTGGTCCCCTCGGTGGTGACACTGTCGCCGTAGACTGTGGTTAGCTCGTTGCCTTGCATGAACTTGACGCATTAATGAAGGGTGGATGCCACACCATTGATTTGATGCAGCCAGGGACGCCCAGGATAGGCTGTGAAAGTGATTGGAATGTCCAACACTTGGAATTCGGTGGGGATCATCCGCTTGCCGAACCCGGATATTAAGAGTAGCAACCCGAGAGCATGTACGGGAAGTAGAGTCATAGGCCTTGACGGTGTGGGTGAAGGCTTTAGATGCGTGGGCTTGATGTCAAGCGGGTCCATCATCTTGGCGGGCAAGACATTCATTCCGGAACCTCCGTCTACCGACACGCGGGGAAGGCGACGCTCGTCCAGTGGTGTGATGTAGAGCGGCTCATTGTGATCATCCCCAAATTTTGGAAGGTCCAAATATGTGAAGGTGATTATGTTGCCATAGTGGATGTTGCCGATCATCTGAATGAATTCCTGCGGGGTTGCGTCCACGGGGACCATGGTACGGGCCGGGCTTTCCTCTAGCTTGAGCTTGTGAGGATATGAAGAGGTGAGCGAGAGACCAAAGGGAAATGTTCGCTGAGTGCACTTGGTGAGTGAGGATCGGGTCCTCTTTCAAGGAATTTGCGTCTTCGGGCTGGCCGGATTGCAATTACGCTCCGTCGGCTTTGGTGGCCTTAGGTGGTAATGCATGGATTTGACCCGATCGGGTTAGGACGACGTCGGGTTTGGTCCCTTACGAACAGGCCGCTACGAGTTGAGCCATAGTTAGAGGAGGATTCCTCGTAGCATAGGGCCATATGTCTTCCCTCAACTCATTGATTGTGGATGAATTCCGGGAGCTTCGGCGGCTTGACGGATTACGTCCCGGGATATTGGCTTAGGTGCCTCTGCGGGGAGGTAGTTTACGGGCTGCCGCGGCTAATCGAGCGTCAGTCTTGCAGTGGTTACTGGCCCGAAGCTGTGCGTTGCTAACCCTCAGGGAGGTTGGAGAGTTCTCGGCTCAAGCGAACGGTCTCCTTGATCTCTTCACGGTATATCGCGTTCCTTTCCTTCTTCTTGAGCATACTCGGGGCATTACAGGTTGGGTGCAGTGATACTCGTGATTTGCTAATTTTCCTCCACTGCAGGCCCCGGATCAACCTTCTTGCAGCGGAGCCTGCGTCGAGAGTTAGTGCCTGCGTTTCTTCCCATGTGAGAATAGCCCGTGCTTCTTTGAACTGCGTGCGGCAGTCTAGGTAAACCTCCATCGGGGAGAGTTTTTGTCCTCTGCTTTAACTGAGTGGTGGGTATGTCAGAAGGCGAGTACACGGCTTCCCGAACATCTGCCCATGTGGCCCGGTTCTTTGTCCCAGTTGATCGTTTTACGTAAACGAATGCCGTAGGCTGTGGAATCTCCACTGAGTAGTTGCTCGAGGCAATTTCCATCTTCCTCTTGTTTTTAAATAGACCTTCCTCTCTGAGTTGGCCTTTCAATTTGAGTGCGGAAATGATCCGTTCCCATCCTCCCAGGACCCTTGGGAGTCCGATTTTGTTGACTTCATGCCCGGCTTGGAAGAGAATGGTTTCATCATCTTCGTCGTCGCTTTCACAGAGAACTTGCTTTCCCCGGGGAGGTAAGCGCTGGGATTCGTTCTGCTGTGTCGTTCCATCTCCTAGGTCATCGGGACCGTTGACCACCTTTGCCTGGCAGAGGGGGTTGGATGAGAACAGACGGTAGTTTGGGAAGTTGCCGTGAGCAAAACCCTTGAGGTCGAACGGGTCTAGAGTGGCCTCTAGCTTTCTGTCTGAAGCTGCCTGTGACATTTTAAGTGCTCGATCTCTGTCGGTCTTTCGAGCTTGGTCTTCATCCCAAAGACGACTTTCTTGAGCGGCTAGTTCCATGAGGGCTTTCCTTGCGAGAGCTAAGCAGTCTCCGTAGGTGCGCATCATCTGACTAGTGTCCAGAACCGTGATTACATTCAAATCGCCGAATGGCAGGAACACTTGGATTACGTTGACGAAGGAAGTCGGACTGGGACATTCCATGCGGCCTTCCTTGATCTTGATTACCAAGAAATTTGCCCATATACGCTTGATTGACCCCACGGGGTATTGGAATGCAATGTTGATAGTCTCGTGATCTCGCTCGATCGCCAAGTCTATCGAGCTAGCGATCGGCGCGGGATGTACGAATCGGGGCGTGACGGTGGGAGCGAATCGAGCTGGAGCATGTTGATCTTTGAGGTGGTCATTTCCTATGCCGGAAGGCGGCTACGCCTTGCGGGGAAGACTTTCCACGAGATGTTTTCGGGGTGGGCTGCCGGAAGCGCTCCGAGATTGATCGACTCGTAGCGGGGTGAGGAGCTTGGTCTCCTTGGCTGTTGCCACTTGGCCTTAGCGGCACTTGAGGGTATAAGCTTGAGGCGACGGCACGGGCCGGTTGCCAGCTGGGGCAGTACTCGGAAGTAGTGATGAGCTCACGAGCTCGCTTGGCCGAGCCTCGTTTACCATGAGCGAGCGGTCATCGAGGGTGACTTTGGTATTGCGAGAATCGACGATAAGGATCGGATCCTTGGCTTCATCGGGATATACGGAATAGATGATGTTGACGAAGTCGTCGTCGGCCACTCTGTCGAGAGGATTCTTTGTCGTGTGAACCGGTTGCTTCAATTGTCGGATAGCCGCTGTCTTGGACGTTGAGCTTGACAATTTCCATGGTATTGGAGCCTTGGTCGTAGGTGACACGATCGGAAGGAGTTTCGTCCTCAAAGCGAGCATGTGAATGCGAGATGTACGCCGCGGGTGCCGCGTCCTCGACTCCGGAGAGTCCTGATTCATCGTCATCTGACGGCTCAACCCAAACGTAGGGACGTATTACGTCCGTGTGCGTTGCTGGAGCAGCTAGGAAAACATCATGCTCTTCGTTGGAGAAGAGGGGTGCAGCGGGTAGTTCCTCGTGGAGGACATCTCATACGACTTTCATGCATTCAAAACGAGAATGGAGGTGCTTGTTGACCTTTATCACAAAGATCTCTTTGCACAGCGGGGGCGAGAGAGTCGGTTTGAAGAATGCGACGAATCTCCGATTGGAGGCCCGGGGGTTTATGTGCCCGCATCATGGCGATATTCGGCGTTTCCTTCCAATACGCCTCCAAATGTTGGAAACGACAGTTGAACTTGATGTATCGGATTGCTTGAGTGCACTTTGCTCGAGTACGTTTACATAGTTAGCATCTCCGGACTACGAGGATTCGATGAGATTTGCCCCGATAGTCCCTTGGTTGATTCGAAGGAGGTAACCCGGTGCACGAGTGCGGACACGCTTGGCTCTTGTCTCGGCTTCGTTTCCTATGAGGAAACTATCCTCGGATGACTTCGAGATCTCCATGCCGGTTAATGAACTTAACACGCGATGGAGAGTGGAAGCTATGGCTTTCATGTAGTGTAGCCAAGGGCGTCCCAAAAGAGCTGTGAACTCAGATGGAATGTCCATCACATGGAATTTTCTTTGGCACCATTTGGGTTTCGAACCGAGTTCCCGAGTCACCGTCCCGGGATGGGGACGAGACGAGCTGTCGTAGGCCTTGATAGCTCGAGTAGACGGGATCAGATGGCTTTCATTGATACGGAGGGCTCGCATCATACTGAGAGGGAGAACATTAACGGCTGACCCATTGTCTACCAATACTCCGGGGAGTGTTATGGTGTTGAGCTTGAGAGTGATGTACAGAGCTTCGTTGTGCCCCGAGGCGTCTCTCGGTAAGTCTTCGTCACGAACGTGATCATGCGCCATACGATCGGGAATCGTAGATCTGGTCTCTATCCGGAGAAGGAGACTCATCAAGCCATCCGTTTCCTGTCTTCCTCTTGTGAGGTAAAGCCTTTGCTGGAGCCTCGGGATTATGTTGAGGATGTTTGTGGCGGTTGCCGCCCTTGGTTAGCACGTTGATCGAGTGCGAATGCCAAGCTGACTTTGATCTTCCTTTACCGGTCCGAGCTCGGAAGCTGGACAAATTGAATCTTGGCTTATCCCGCGGAGGTTAGGCTTACGGCGCGATAAGATTACCAAGATCCGAGGTATTTCGGTGTCTGGGGTCGAATTCTGGTTTCGGCGGGACTTTTCGGCTTTCCCACCTTTGTTTGCTCTAAAGGCTGCATGGCACGGAGGCAAGGAAGGCGGGTGGAGTACGGTACGTAGTAGTCGAACTTCCCGGAAGGTTCTCAGAGTGTACCTACCTTTGGTATCCCCGGCTTCGTATCTTTCTCTCGATTCTTTGTTGAGAGGATTTCTTCTTTTGTTTTCTCGGAGGATTGCTCAGGACCGTTTCTCGGGACTCGTACTCCCGGGCGGGCGGAGCGATCGCAAACATCATCGTAGGCGATGTGGACATTAGAGGAGGACCCGGTGAAAGAGGCGGGCCGGTTACTGTGGCAATCTTCTTGGGCACCCACTCAATGGAATTCACGTTGTTATTGTTCGGAAAAGGGTTTCCCGTATTGGGCCCACGGGGCGCTCCAACTTGCCTTCTTCTATCAAGTTACGGATTTCATATCGTAACCCCAGGTTGTCGGTGGTATGGCCGTGATGCGATGGAAGGCGCGGTATTTGCTCTTGTCCGCATTGGCTACGGGATTCTTGGGTTTGTAATTGGCAACGGGTTTAAGGAGACCCTCCTTGATTAACCCTTCCGGCATCTTGCTCGGTGGCATGTCCAACTTGTCGAAGTGTACGGCGGCTTACGAGTAGAATTGTTGCTTTGTGGGGCCAGGTTTTACATTACCCATTGTCCACGATGGATGTAGTTGACGGACGTATCTTTCCCTTTGCCGGGGCCGGTGCGGGATTGAATGCAAGCTGGCGGCGGTATACGTATGGGTTGTGCGGTAGCCAACTTCTCCTTGAGATCCTTCTCGAGCGTGAGCGGCGTTGACCATGGCCGGAGATGCAGGAAGAAATGATGATGGCCCGATGAGAGTTACGATGGACGGTCTTAAGCGGGACTTGAAGATCCGCATATGTTCATCTTTGGAGAGTGGCTCCATGATCTCGGAGAGTTTCGGCTCCACCTCTTGTAGAATTCCCCAACACTTTCATCCGCTTTACGCTCGGTGGTGATTAAGTCCTCACGACTTGTTTCCCACTCTAAGTTGGATCGGTACCGTTCCGGGAAGATGTTACTAATCGATCCCAGGTGTGGCGATCCGCGAGCTTGACCCTCGAAACCATCGTAACGTGAACTTTTGAGCGTATCTTTGGAAGTGGTCGGCCATTTCTTTGGAGGGTTGCTCCTTTTGCTCTCATGCCGAGAACGTAGGTATCAACGTGCGTTTGAGGACATTCGGTTCCGTCGAATCGGTCCATCTCCGGCATTACGAACTTGGCGGGGAGAGGCGTGACCATTCCGGATACGTAGATTTGAGCTTTTCTGCTTTGAGTTTGCTCATGGTGGCTTTCGGGTCTTTCATCTCGACCATCCAGGCTAAGGTTGGGTCCGGTGGTGGACTTTGAGGCTCGGCGCCGGGTGCTACCACGTGAGCGGTAGTGATTGGAGGTGGAAGGCTTGATATATGTGGATATATGGGAGCCTTTTACGAGCTGTATCGGGGTTTGTCCCCGGTGTTTAGGGATTCGTGTATAGGCAACGGGACGAACCGGGAGGGTATTGAGGAATATTGGCATCTGAGATGGTCAGCGGTGCGGCGGTGGTATTGAGTGATAGGAGTAGCCTTGGGGTGGCCAAAAATGACGGGGTTTGCCACACGAGAGGTGGCAACATGGAGCCTAGGTCATTTGTTTCCTTGATTCGAAGGCATCCCGTATGTTGGCGGGGAGGAACTGGTTAAAGGTTTGGTGAGCTGGTTTCGGGGAATCGTCATCCTCGACCGGGACAAAAGTACCGTCGGCGGGGATAGGCTGCTATACCTTGCTCATTCGGAAAAGTTTGTACCACGAAATTCTGGCGATCTTCTTTACGCCTCTTGTAGACCTCACAAGCCGGATGGCTTCTTCCAATGTCATATACATTGCCGGTGGCGGGGGTCCTTCCCCATCACGATTTCTCGGTGAGCTAGACATGTCGGAAATTGGTGAGGAAGCGAGGGAACCGAAGAAGCTGCCCAGGCCCGTTCTTGTGATTCGCGGCAAGGCGGCGGCCGGAAATCGAACCACTTTACGCTCATTGCGGGGAACGAAAGGAAGGGTTTAGGCTTCGGAAAAGGGTATTTGGCTCAAGGTTTCGGGCTTGTGCAATGTGCAGTTACCGATTAATGTTTACTTAAAGCGCGTTTTCTCAGAGTCCTAATCCGTTGGAAAAGAGCGGGTCTTCTTTTTCGCAACTAATCCTAGAGCTCTAATCAATGGATCTCGTCACTACGCTTATAAGCCCCTCGTTTCCATTGTAGATCATCTTCCTCAGGACGGACTATCCCGAGCGAGGTCTGATAAGGCAAGCGAGTTCCACCTAAACAAAGGAAAAAAATGAACTTAAGGCTAGCTGATCACGCAAACTTTCAACGTGTGTGACGTACGGGCCACAGTCGAAGTCAACGTCCTTAAGTTAAGGTGGGGATCGTGCCAAAATTTGGGCATGACCTCTCCTGACTCGCTTGTGCGAGAGACCTTAGCTTTTTAGCGTTGTCCAAGTTGTGGCTGGTACGATACATACGGCGAGGTTTGGTGACACGGCGTCACATTGAACCTTCGGGTATATTTTTCGCGAGCTCCGCGTCAAAGTCAAGGCTGAAAAGCTCAAGACTTCGGGTCAGGAATGACCTTCGGTCTCAAACTCTCGAGCTTGACTCGGGGCGGGGCCCGACGTAAAAAACATACACTTAGGCTTTATGACACGAGCTAAGCCAAAAACCAACCGGGGTCTTGGACAAAGTGTGACACAAAGAGTGCATGGCTTACACGGGCTAGGATGGGATGTTTGGGACGATCCTGTGCACCCCCGAAAGGTGTATGGCAGACCAATTGGGGTGCAACTGATAAGGCCATCCCGGGTTAGGGGTTGTAGTGTGCAGTGTACCGAGGCAGCAAGTGCACGTGAAGTGCGGTGTTCCAAGGCAGCAAGTGCGCGTAGTGTGCGGTCACTAAAATTCTTTTTCTGAGTAAAACAGAGATTTTTTTTCAGAATGTGTCTTAAAGAATTTATGATGCACAGTTCAAAAGACAGCATGAAAATCAAGCATGAATGGGGATGCACAAACATGGTATGATTTTGAAAAGTTGACAATGTAATGTCTTTCGAAACAAAAACCGTTCGAGGTTTAAAGGAACATACACACGAAAATGAGGAAGGGTAAACGAAAGTTTGACCCACGGAAGGCTTTTTAGAAAACAACGGTAGTTTTGAAAAAGTTATCTTTTCCCCAGCGGAGTCGCCAACTGAAATTACTCGGGATTTTGCGCGGCGGGGGGGGGGAACGCGGTTGTCTTTTGCGGGGTTGGTGTCTGAGACCTCGCTTCATGGGAAGGAAAAAATGAGGAGTCGCCACGCGGTTTTTGTATTTTGAGCCCAAACGTTGAGAAACGGCTTTTAGAAAATGGTGTCGTTTTTATTGGTAGCAAAAACTTAGGAAAAGGCTTTGAAACCGGGGGGATCATTTTTATTGGTAGAAAAAACGAGTAAAAAGCTTTTTTAGTACCAGAGATTGTTAGGTTCGGAGGTCACGTTACGTTTCGGGTAGAGTATTACGAGATCGCCCGAAACGCCTCGCATGACGAGTCTTTCTACCTTTCTCGAAAACGTGTGTGTGTGTGTGTGTCTTTTGAAATGGGGGCTTGAATGACAAGCTTAATCTTGGTTTGAATGACAAACGTTGATTAGGTGACGGAAATGAGCGTTTGCGTGGCAAACGTCGATTTTGAGTTTGAAATGAGCGTTTGCGTGGCAAACGTCGACTTTGAGTTTGAAATGAGCGTTTGCGTGGCAAACGTCGACTTTGAGTTGAAAAGGAGTTCGAAGGTCGAACTCCGGTTTTTTTAAACCGGGCGCGTCATTGTTAACGATTTTTACGGGAAAAATGCGTATTAAATGATTTTAAGTGTCAAATGGCGGCTTTGAGTTTGAAGATGAGCGTTCGGAGGCCGAACGTCATTTCGCGTGTTTTGAAAGAGAGTTCGAAGGACGAACTCCGGTTTTGAACCGGGCATTACATTGTTAACGATTTTTACGGGAAAAATGCGTATTAAATGATATGCGATCAACGAATCGGGTTGCGACTCGGACTTTGAAAAGTAAATACTATCACGATCCAAACGGGTCGGACTTTGTAAATGACAGTATTTAAAGTGCGGTATCAACGGAATCAAACGATTCGGAATCGTAAATGACGATCAACGAGGCCAATCGGCTCGGAATTGTAAATGACGATCGACGAGTCAAACGACTCGGAATTGTAAATGACAGAAATTAAATGACGATCAACGGATCGATCGATCCGGAATTGGTAAATGACAGAAAGTAAAGGGAACGGGGTCGGAACGCCGTTTTAACCCGTGATTACTTCTCTTACGGAAAGAGAAGAGGATCGAGGGGCTAAAACGTATCGGACCCCGTTAGACGGAGGCGTCTACATTTTGATAGCTATTTGTTCGAAACGGTTGTAGCGGCCGGCGCGTAAACCGAGAGGCAGCGAGAGATTTAGAGAGAGGGAGTTATACTTATGGCTAGGGTCGACTCCTTTGGCTCGGAAGGTGTGTACGGGACACGGAAAGTAGTTCGAAAGGTTGTTTCGAAGTGTAAAGGGGCGTATTTGATCGAAATATAAAGGTTTCACGCGAATCGAGACAAAACGGGAGCTCGGAAGGGGTGAAAATCAGTTGGGCCGTGGGGTGTGGTGATTTTTGGGGTAAAAAAGTTCCTCCTTTTGGCTTTGACAGCCATTTCTATTTATAGGTGAAAAATGCAGTAGGAGTCCGGACGGACTTGGCCTGAATCCAGGGGGGTTTTGTGGTATTTTGAGAATTTGAAGGACTTGCTGGCAATTTCAGAAAATGTGCACAGGGAGTCCGGCCAGACTTGGCTTGCAAATCAGGGGTATTTTGGTCTTTTGGCCTTAATTTGTGATTGAAGAGTGACTAGAGGGAGGTGACATGGCTGCCACGTGCCCTATGAGTCACCAGCCATGTGGGAGTTCGTTCCCCGGTCCCGGTTTTGTCCGTTTTTTAAAATAACAGTCCGGAAAATGTCCGAAATGCCCCCGGAAAGTGCCGGAAAGTGCGTTTTTCCGGGAAAGACGTACTTTTACGTGTGATAACACGTGTTAAGTACGGTTCGACGTCGGGATGCACGGGGCAATCCCGGGCGTCTCGTTGGCACGGCAACGGGGAGTTTAACGAGTTCCGGTTAACCTGGAGCGGGCCAGTTAACGGATTTCGGTTAATTTTCTGACGGATTTGGACGATCCGGATTTGGGTACTTACAAATATATAGAAACTTCTTATTCTCAATAAGAAAACTATATCGTTTATCATCCATATAAGAAACAGAAATAATACTCCTACTCAAATCCAAAACGTAGTAACATTTGTTCAAAACAAGTACTAGTCCACTAGGTAAAGTAACTTCATAAGTTCCTACGTCAAATGTAGCAACTCTTGCTCCATTCCCCACACGTAGGTCCACTTTACCCTTTTGAGTAGCTTTCTATTCTTCAAATCATGCACATTTAGACAAATGTGGGATCCAATCCGATATCCAATATCCATGAACAAGAAGTAGAAAGAAAAATATCTATCATATAGATACCTGAAGTAGTAGCAATCATATTGCCCTTCTTCACCTTTTAGGCCTTCCTTAATAAGCTTGCAACTTTGCTTCCAATGAACAATCACATTGCAATGGTAGCAAAAAGCATCCTTTTGAGACACTTTGGGTTTAGCCTCTTCGGCTTTGGCAACTTTTTCCCCAGGTTTAGCAACCTTTGCTTTACCTTCTTTACCTTCCTTTTTGAACCCCTTTCTTGTGTTAACCATTAACACATTTGTGGATTGCTCATTTTTCATCTCATGCATTAAGAGCCTTCACCACAACATACATCTTTTGTCTAGCTTGCACTTGGAACATTTCCTTTGTGCGATGTGCTAGAACAAAAGCAGCTTCCATGTGTTCAAGGTCCTTCTCAAGAGCCTTACACATGATGGAAAACATAAGGCAAACAACATCATAGGAATCATCTCTATGTTTCTTATGTTGCTCCTTATCTGCCCTTTGCAACATTTGTATTGGGTTCAGCAGGAATAGATTCGTCAAGAACGTACAATTTTGCTTAAGAACACTTCTTGGGCATCTGATCAAATCAGAATAATTTGTACCGTTCTTTTCGAACTTTTTCCTTCTCAAGGACGGATCACAGTAACAAGGATTAATCATAGTTTAATGCTATTCCACAATAAGATATGCATACAATATGAACACATATAAGCATCAAATCATTTACCATCTAAGAGCAAATAATTTATTTCACAAATACTCCCACTAAATTATACACCTTCAAATACAAACATGTATCATATAATTATAGTGGGCTAAGATCCATATTTCACTTGATTTTGATTTAACTGAGTCAATGCCCGAAATCAAGCTATTTAGGTAGAAACATCAATCGTATCACTATATGACTCTTAGATCTTTTATGAGATTTCCTTAGACATCATATGTCAAAAACATGTTTTAAATCTCATCTATGCTTTGGGTCAAATCTCATTTGAAAGCACCAATTAAGTCAAAACCTTTTTCAAACGTATGAGACATGGACGATGCACCTAACTGAGTCAAAACTACATCAACCATTATCTCATCTTGATCACAAATTAAGATATAAGATGCACCCAACTGAGTCAAAACTACATCAAATACCCTAAAATATCACAAGTGTTCTAATCAAGGAATGGCATAAGACTTAAATATTTAGAAGGTTTTCATATTGTAACAAACATCGCATGGTTGTAACATAAATCTCATGTGTACATAATTATGAACATATGGCTTCACAAAATTTCATACAAACAATTTGATTCAATTTTGAGAAATTACAAAATTAATTTAATCATATTAAACAAATCATCAACCTATGTGATAAACTAATCATATTAATCCATCATAAATCGTAAGCATGGCATATGCTCATATTAATTTAATCATATTAAACAAATCATCAATCTATGTGAAATTGTCAAACACAAAAACCTTATCAGCCAAGGAAACACGTACGGATTGGCAAGGTTTTTCGCGCTACGTGATATGCCAGTGGCTGATTCTGTCGCACTACGAGCCAAGCCAGGAAATTAACGTGTGCTGATTAAGGGCACGAGTCGTGCCATAGGTCACGAGTCGTGATCAAGAAAAAACACTCGTTCCACGAGTCGTGACCCAAAAATAAGTCATGCTAATTCATGGTACGAGTCGTGACTCCTGGCACGAGTCGTGCCTCTGTCATGGCCAAGTGTGTCGCGCCACATGCCATGCCAGATTTCCAATTTTCCCAATTTTCAGCCATAATCAAATTTGCTCTTTGTGTGTGACCCAATAGGAATTATATTATGTTGATAGTGAGTCAAAACATGACCTCACAAGACATAAGTGGTTTCTAGCAAACCATTATATCCACCCAATTAATATAACATCAAAGCTTGATTCCTCGATAGATCAAATGTCACAATCCCTTTGTTCACGATGTCCAATTGAACATGAGTCATGGTCTATGTCAACTCATTCCGTTCAATACTTTCTCGATTTCGAATATGTTGATAATCCAAATGCATTTGATCTCTATCAAATCACTTGAGTGTGGCCGCACATTTCATCAACATCATTCATTGAGGGGCCCAAGCAAACATCTCTCTCAACGAGAGGGACAAATCCCATCTTGACTTATCATTCTTTCCTACATGAATCAAATCATGCCAATATATCCCTTATTGCTATTCGATTAAAGATAGTGTTAGACTATATCAAACACAATGTTCATCATGTGAAAGACGATGATAATCTCAGGTTCAAAGGATTTAATGACACGACTATCATGAGATTTAATTATGACAACAGACCATGCTATAAATCTCACAAGTATGTCAAGTCCAATACTTGTTCTCTAGCAAGTATCCATAAGTGTAATGTGCATCTGCATGCATATAATCATCTCCATGATTATCCATTACCAACTTATACTAGTTGTTCACAACAACTAGGGACACAGTTCAATATAATAAACATGCAAACATATAATGAACCAAATAAACATGTTCTATAATAAATGATAAATATGATACATAACGGTTCAAGTTAAACATAACTATAGCCTAGGGCACTACACCAACAGTAGTAGTGGTAGTGATAGTAGCGGTAGTAGTGGTAGTGGTAGTAGTGGACCTAGTGGTGGTAGTAGTAGTGGTGGTGGTGGTAGTATTAAAGGCGTTGCATTAGTAATATAACAATTGCATTAGAAGGATATAATGCAACACCAAGTAACTTAATGCAAGGGTGTTATTGAAGGCGTTGCATTAGTAATATAACTATTGCATTAGAAAGATATAATGCAACGCCAAGTAACTTAATGCAAGGGTGTGATTGAAGGCGTTGCATTAGTAATATAGCTATTGCATTAGAAAGGATATAATGCAACGCCAAGTAACTTTATGCAAGGGCTTTTTGATGGCGTTGCATTAGAAAAATCTAATGTAACGCCTAGAAACCTAAGGCAACGCAGAAGCCATAGTTGTTATAATAGCTCAAATAAACAGTTGCATTAATAGAAAAATCTAATGTAACGCCTAGAAACCTAAGGCAACGCAGAAGCCATAGTTGTTGTAATAGCTCAAATAAACAGTTGCATTAATGAAATAATGCGACACCATTCTAAAGCATTGTTGCATTTGATGCATTTTATGTGTTACATTTGTTCGAAAATGTAGATGTGCGTTCCTCTTCGACCTTGCTCGTTAATTTATGCATCTCTACCAAAAGTTCGATGGGAGTGGTCGCCGCCAGATTGGGGTTGCAAGAGAGATCCAAGAAGATATAATAGGGAGGCAATTAGGGGTGCAAGTGGTTTGGTTCAAATTGCGGTTTAAGACCGAATCGAACCAAATAATGTGGTTTGGTTTGGTTTTCAAGTATGAATTGTTCGGTTCGGTCTCAAATTTTGGCAAACCACATGGTTCGGTATGAATTGTGGTCTGATCCTCCCATACCGAACCAAACCAAACCAAACCAAATCGTGGTTTGAAATCGAACCGCGAGACCAAACCACATTACATAAACTAATCATAACTCCTGTTTTGTATCTTATTTAATATTTTTGTATATTTATTAAAATTTACTCTTAGATCAATAAAAAAACTACATTACATAAACTAATCATAACCCCCGTTGTGTATGTTATTTAATATTAATTTCATCATTTATTATCGTCATTACGACACATAAATAACCAAGTTCTCTCCACGACCGAATATTGTAAAGTGTTTTTTTTTCCTTCGACCTCTTTCTTCCTCTAGTCTCTCTCTTCCTCCGGCTTTCCTCTTAATGCCCGCATCTTTCGCTCTTCCTCCAAGATCACAGAAAATTTAAACAATATGAAAATGAGTTTCGATCTGAATCGTGGTTTGAACAGTGTCCAAATCATGGTTTGATCCACGGTTTAACCACACTATTGAACTGCGGTTTGAACCAAATCGAACCAAATCATATAGGTTTGGTTTGGTTCGGTTTGATTTTTTTCATGTTTTGGTTCGGTTTGAAATTTTCTCGAACCGATGATTAGTGGTTCGGTACGTAAATTCCCCCGAACCGAAGCAAACCGAACCATTTACACCCCTAGAGGCAATAGTGACTTTGAAATATCATTAAACCAAGTAGATAATGATTTATAATATTTATCCTCCAAATGGATCCGATTGGAATATTGAAATTATGTCCCTATTTAAAAGAATTGGAGTATTTGAGGGACCTTAAATCTCTCTCTAAGAATTACCATCACCAACGTCGACCACACACAAATACAAACTCCAAAACCCACAAATACCCTTTTAGAATCTGCTATGTGGTTTAAGTTGATGGAAGGAATGAATGTTTTCCCGCGTCTTTTTGTTGGAAATTGCTCTCAACAGATGTAAGCTGATTCATCCGTTGCTCTCAACGCATTAGGCCGGTAAATCACGTCTCATTGTTTCCATATATATATCTCTCTGTTTTGTGCTTTCAATTCTAAAGTGTCCAATTCCTGGTCAATAAGAAGGCTCCATTGTCTGCTTATAATTTTAGGGTTATTTCCTTTTCGATTTCCACGGTGAGGGAGAGAGACGGCAAAGATAGGGAATTTGGGGAAATTAAAGGACAGATAAAATTATGTGAATGATTTCATGTGTATGTGTTATATGGAAGGTGGTGTAACTCTAATCCCAATTATTGCTTCATTGGATGAATTGATGAAGGAGAGGGAATTGGTGGTTCAGACCTTGAAACTCAATTTACAGTTAGCCCAGTCAAGGATGAAGAAGCAAGCTGATAAGAATATGAGTGATAGAGTATTTCAACCTGGAGATTGGGTGTACTTGAAACTTCAACCATATAGACAGGGGGTTCACTGGTGCAAAGAGTTAATCAGAAGCTTTCACCTCGATATAATGGACCTTATTTGATTCAGGAGAAGATTGGAGAAGTAGCCTACAGGTTGGATTTACCCGCTCAGTCAAAAATCCACCCCATGTTCCACGTATCTCAGCTCAAACGAAAAGTGGGTTCTTCTTCTATTGTGATTGTGGAATTACCTACTGTAGGTGATCATGGTGAGTTGAGGATATCTCCAATGACAATTTTACAGCGAAGGATGATTATGCACAACAACAGAGCTCTTCCTCAAGTTTTGGTGCAGTGGTCTAACTCTCCTAGTGAAGACGCAACTTGAGAATATGTGGCATGGATTTATGATAAGTTTCCGGAACTTGATCCTTGAGGACAAGGATCATTTGAAGGAAAGGGCAATGTTATGGATGGATGCTTTACAGTGTCGTTTTACATTAGTAGTTTGTTTATTCAATAAGGTCTGTTTAGTCTTTTCTCTATGTTAGTTGTGGGGCAATTATAACATATCACATTTGGAGGTTGGAATTGGAGGTATATGTTGTGTAACTGAATCAGAGAATGGGAAGAAAAATTTGTTCAAAACGTGATTTCCTACCATCTTCTTCGTTATCTCTTTCTTATCAATTAGGTCAAAATCTTGTTTTGCCTTCTGAACAGCAGGATACAGGAGCTCTATCTTACGAGCCTCCTCGTTTCCCAAGCTTGGACATCCCCTTTTTCAGCTGTGATCTAATTAATAGAGCCTGGTAAAGACATGCAGCATGAGTATAGTCCTCTTGGTATCCGCCAGCTGATGATGACTTCTATGAATTGTTTTAGTCCAACGAGGTTGTGGGATTCTTTCCTTCACGAGATGGCTGCCCAGAGACTGTGCTGAAAAGTTCTGCCAAGACTTTCATAGGCACACCATCCATATTGAAGAAGCGACATCGAGATCTTCTGTCACCTTTGTCTGAAAAAAGGTGCGAAAAGAAGTTAGAAAGTTCATTCTCTAATTTGAGCAGAGATTTTTCTCGGTTGGAGGTCATGTTTGAAGAGAGTGTGAATGACCAATCACCATTCAGACACAAATTAATTTCTGGACCCTGTATTGAAGATAAAGAAAACTTGTGTAATGATGGTAAAAAAAAGGAGCACAGAGAACACTCGTTGCACAATAGAAGCTCGACTAGTGATACTGATGCCAAAGCTAAAGATGATGCTTATTCTGTGGATGGGAACGTGAGTTCTTTTCTCTCTGGCTGTTCTTTTATTTTGTTATTTTCTTATGGGAACATAACATTCACGTTTGAACTGTGGCTCAGACATTTGTTTAACATATAAGCAGGGAAAACTGGTCTTTACCTGTATTTAAACTTGAGATACCCCAATGGAGCCTGGTTTTCTGATTTTGATTTTCTTTGAAGTTATATAGCTTTGTTCTTCGAGCTTATAATTTCTTGTGATAATCCTTTCCCCTGATGTATTTGTTTTTGGAATGGCATAATTGGCTGATGCTTGTTAAATCTTGATATTTCCTAATAAATAGGTGCAAGAATCTTCTGGAGTCCTTATTGGGAATATAATATTAGAATTCTATATTATATATTGTTATATATTTTATATAGTTTAGGAAACTCAATCTGTGTATTAGATTAGGAAAGAAAATATTTGTATAGATCTAGAAACCTTCTAGGAGATTACCTCCTCTCATTGTAAACCCTATAAATATGTAACATAATAAAATTGAGTCATTCATATCAATTCTCTCTCTCTCCATGTATGAATTGACTTCGCCTGTCATCCTTTATTCTAATAGTCCTTACGGGGCCTAAGTGCTAGAACTCTTGGAGATAAGAATCACATAAATTTAGAGACTGTGCCAAATCAAGCCACTGTCTCCGAATCTCCGTCCAAGAATCTATGTCTATCTGTAATCAGCCCCCGCAGTGTCTCTGTTAGCGGTAAGAAGGGTGGACGCCGTTTGGTTTTATCCTCCACACTATCTACTCCTTTGCGAACACCCTTGGAGATCAAGACTGAAAAGGCAGTAAATGATGCTAGTCTTGAAAACGTTAGCAAGTAAGATGCCTATACTTTTATATAAATCATGTCCCCTTTTCCGCATTACTTACTTTTGAGATTATCTGATGTAGTTTTTTGAAAGAGTCACCTAGAACTTATTTTTGTTTTTTGTTTTTCGTGCTTGTTAACCTTTTTTAATCTCATTAGAAATCAGTGAGGTCTCTACTAATTTGTTTCTAATCTTTTCTTGCCTAATGATTTGTGATCTTAGTTTTAGTGAAACTCCATTCAAGAGATGTTTTGAATCGCCTTCAACTTGGAAATCTCCTCGGTTCATCAACTCTTTTGTGCCAGGTCCAAAAGTTGATACAGACATAACAATTTGTTAGGATTTTGGGTCCCAAACACAATTGCTAGATTGATAAAGATGAAAGCACAAAATAACACAATAGCAAGAACGAAACAAAATTGAAAAACAATGAACACAAGAGATTTACGTGGTTCACCAACTTGGCTACGTCCACGGGCGACGGAGAATCAATTCACTATAATCAAGAAGAGTACAAGGAGAATCAAGGTGAAAACCTTTCACACAATCTCACAATCTCTCACAATACAATAGTGAATAACCTAGCTTGTTTCTATCAATCTCTCTCTCAAGACTTAAAGGAGGAACAATGACAAAAATACAATATATATGGGACAAGGGCAAACAACCGTCTGAAACCCTACATGGCCCAAACACCCGTCGTAATCCGCCGTGAGGCGCCGACCTCAATACCACCAGGCGCCCGCCTGGGAATAGCACCAACCGAAGCAAACATTCGGCAGCCGAGGCGCACGCCAACAACCAGACCAAGCGGCCGCCTCAAGACCAGCAACCAGGCCACCCGTCTCGGCCACCCATGTGCCCGCCTCACACCAGATGGGGCGCCCCGCCTCGTCCTGCATACACGCAAAGACAAGAAAGATCACAAAGAATAAAGACAACATTGCCCAAATCCATTTTGTCAACAATCGTGAGTCACCCCAACAATTCTCCACCTTGACGAACAATCCCCGAAACAAGCTATCTTCAAGAGAACATTTCTATCTCCGCCGCCACGCCCCGAAGGGCATCAATTTCTAGTAACACCCACTAAGTCCAAGAACTTCTTGAACTTAGCAATCGAAACCTTCGAACCCGGCTTTGTCAACATGACCGCCTCCGTTATAATTATAACATACCCAATACAACCATCACTGTTCTTGCCATACACAATGCACACACAAGCATTTGAATACGGAACCCGTGACACATCATCTTTAGAATTGGGACTATCTAAAGAATATAATCATTTCACCTGGTAAGCATCATTGATATCTTTCGCAGCCACAAGAATGCCATCGACATAAACAAGATAAATCAATGTGCCGTCACTACAAACCATCAAGCAAACACAACAATCATATCCACTTCTAGCATAACCATGGGTAACAATAAAAGTGTCGAACCTTTTATACCACTGTCGAGTTGACTGCTCCAAATCATACAAGGATCTCTCTAACAGGCAAACATGATCCTTACCCTCGACAACAAACCCTTCGGGCCGGCGCATGTAGATCTCCACCACAAGCAATAGATCTCGCATCGCCACAATGCTCAATAAGTTGTGAATAGATAAGTGTCTAACAACCAGTGAAATAATATCATTGTAGTCTACCCCAAACCTTGGGTTACCACCTTTGAACTTGTAGATCCACTTGTGACTGACTAACACCTCTTTTGGTGGTGATCTAACAAATTCCCATGTCTGACTTTCAATAAGAGATACCATCTCTTTATTCACAACGGCCGACCACATAGCAGATTTATCACACGATATATCTTCATTGAAAGAAATTAATTTATGCATACTTACTTTTCTCGCAGCGGACAATGCATAAGCCACCATCTCCTCCAAACCATATCGAACTCTACCAAAAACAATGGTAGTCTCCACCTGCTTGTTGGTCTCCTCCTCTTGATCTGGAGCTTCAATTGGAGTCGCTTCATCAGACACATCATTGACATCTAAGTCAAGTTGCACCACTTCTTTATCATCTCCGGCTAATTCCACCTGTTTATATATCCATCCTGCAGGACACCCTTTTTCACGGAAAAATAGAGAAACATCTCTACATGTCAGGAACTTAGATGCCACCGGATCCCATGACCAGAATCCTTTCACTCCAGTAGTATCACCCACAAAGGAACATCCTTTGACCCTTGGTTCCAATTTATTGTTCCCACAAGCATACACGGGACACCCACATATATACAATCTTGAGTAATCTCCTCCAGAGCCTTCATCCCAGTACCAGTATTTAGAGTACGATTAGCCAAGTGAGCAGTCATCCTAATCGCCTCCACACAAAATTCTGTACCTAATAATGCTTGTGCCAACAAATACCAAGACTTTTATGTCATTCCATTCAAGCCAGTGTGACCCAATGTCATGTCCCATGATCGAGTAACCTCCGCCTTAATCGTTGACCCCGTTGCAATAGATACATCACCAACAACCGTAGACCCAAGAAGCTTATACAATGTCCCCACCTTCTTTCCCTTCAATGCCACCAAGTCACCTTTAATAGCCGATAATTCGCCATTCGCAATGGATAAACTATACCCAAGACTATCCAAGGTGCCTAGTAAAGTCAGGTTCTTCTTCAGTTCAGGAACATACCTGACATTCTGCAATTTCCGCACTACTCCATCAAACATCTTAACCTTAATAGCCCCAATACAAACAACCTTGCATGCAGTATTATTCCCCAACAAAACTACTCCACCTGCAGCCTTATATGAACAAAACCATGCCCGATTGGGACTAATATGATAAGAACAACCCGAATCCAAAATTCAACTATCACGAATTTCGGTACCCGAATCACAAGCAGTAAGCGCATCACATTCACTGTCATCACTAGTGTTTTCAAGCACCACTCCAGCTTCACCCTTTGTCTTCACGGTTGTATTCTGTCGGTTTGGACAAAACCTTCTAATGTGTCCCTTCTCCTTGCAACCATGACATATCACATCTTTAAACCTTGAACTTGACTGACCCGAATTCTTTGAATTCGATCCCTTCCCTGTCTTCTTACCGCTTTTAGCAATTAAGCCCTCACCTTGAGATTCAGCACTTTGGGAAGTCAAGTGCGTTTCGATAACCTCACGACTTAATAAAGCAGTCTTAATCTCTTCTAAAGCAATCTCTTCCTTGCCATACAAAACTGTCTCGCGAAAGTGCATATATTCCGAAGGTAAGAGAACAAAGCAATTTTACCGCCAATTGCTCATCATCATCACGACATCGACATTCTTCAAGTCCATGACCAAGCCATCAAACTCATCAAGATGTTTCTCCAAGGACTCACCCGATTTGAGTTTACACTCCTCGAGTTTCTTCAATAGTAGCAACCTGTTACTAACACTCTTAGTCATGTACAATTTCTCAAGCCTAAGCCAAAGCCCTGCCGCAGTCTTCTCTTCCACAACCTCTCTCAATACCTCATCTTTGAGGCTCAATTGTAAGAGAGATAAAGCCTTCTCGTCCATGTCGTCAAACTGTGCATCCGTCAAGTTTGCCGGTTTCCTCGCCTTCCCAAGCAAAGCCTTGATGCAATTTTTACCCACCAAGATTGCTCGCATCTTTACTTGCCATAGCCCAAAGTTAATCTTGCGATTAAAATTCTCAATTTCGTACTTCCCAGACATCGTTACCAATAAGCAATACAAGATCCACAAACCGGAGCTCTGGTACCAATTGTTAGGATTTTGGGTCCCAAACACAATTGCTAGATTGATAAAGATGAAAGCACAAAATAACACAATAGCAAGAACGAAACAAAATTGAAAAACAATGAACACAAGAGATTTACGTGGTTCACCAACTTGGCTACGTCCACGGGCGACGGAGAATCAATTCACTATAATCAAGAAGAGTACAAGGAGAATCAAGGTGAAAACCTTTCACACAATCTCACAATCTCTCACAATACAATAGTGAATAACCTAGCTTGTTTCTATCAATCTCTCTCTCAAGACTTAAAGGAGGAACAATGACAAAAATACAATATATATGGGACAAGGGCAAACAACCGTCTGAAACCCTACATGGCCCAGCCCGTCAGGAATCCCGCCGTGAGGCGCCCGCCTCAATACCACCAGGCGCCCGCCTGGGAATAGCACCAACCGAAGCCAACATTCGGCAGCCGAGGCGCTCGCCAACAACCAGACCAAGCGGCCGCCTCAAGACCAGCAACCAGGCCACCCGTCTCGGCCACCCATGCGCCCGCCTCGCACCAGATGGGGCGCCCGCCTCATCCTGTATCACACGCAAAGACAAGAAGATCACAAAGAATAAAGACAAAGATTGCCCAAATCCATTTTGTCAACAATTGTGAGTCACCCCAACACAATTGAGGTACTTAAAGTCTATGTTATATACTCCATCCGTCCCACCTCAACTTGCAAAAGTTACCCTACTTGGTGTCCCATTAAACTTTGCAAAGTTCAAAAATGAAAAGTTTTTAGCACCTTATAAATCATGGGGCCCACTTATCATAATCACAACAACTACCTATTTACTATTCCATACCTCACTTTCTCTCTCCTACCACATTATCCTCACTCACAACACCTTAATATTATATACTCCCTCTAAATTCCCGTGCCATGGCGACTTATTTGCAAGTTTAGAGGTATGGAGGGATTTTAAGTTTTATACCGTCATAAAGTGAAGGTACTTCTTAAAAGATTATCTCCCTCTTATCTCCATTTAAATTTTGCAGGGTATTGGTTACTTTATGAGCCCAGAAGAAAGGAGCTATGATGCTCTCGGGTTAATGAAACAATTAAGTGAGCATACAGCTTCTGCATTTGCCAATGCCGAGAGGTTTTGGGAGATGAAACTCCTGATTCGATATTAAGAAAAACATGCTTAAATAATGAGAAAGAAGATCAAATCAACTGCTTGCACTCTACTTCAGATGCCTTGGTATGATTTATATATTCAATCTAAAATAACAACAAAATATTTAATTGTTTGTTATTGTCTTTTGCATTAGCTTAGCTACAGAAAATAGTAGACTATCTCCCCTATCTATAGATAATCCCAGTAGGAGTTTTGAGTTATGGTGCTAGATAAACACAATTCATTTCTTGAGTACATATTTTACATTTCAAATACCTTACGTTTTTTCTCCTGAAATAATTTTGCAGACACAGGGGCGTGTACTTGATTTCAGCGAGTGTGGGACACCTGGAAAGGGGACCGGAAGTTTTCCAAGGCCCTCTTCGTACCTATTAAAGGGTTGCCGGTAACTGGATAATTCAGCGAGTAATTTACTGTATCACCAAAGAGTTTATACATGTTTGTAATTTTTTCTTCTCATCAGTGTTTATCATTTTATACAAAAGACATGGATATCTTATCTATCAATTAATTAAGGGTTGTTTTTGTCACCCGTTTTATTGTTTTAATTTCTTCTATACCCGGCCTAATTCTTGAAGTGAAGAAGTTTCCCTTTTTCTTTTTCCGTTTTCAACAGAAAGTTAACTTATGTTAGTGTAAGTGGGAATAGTGGGAGTGAAGAGGGACAGCTATTTTCAAGCTTGGTGATAATGCCGATGCTGCAATGGTGTTTGTTGACTGTTGTTTTGGTTTTCTCGTGTCGTTTGGGATGTTTTATCTATTTTCTTGATTTTGTATTATATGAGTGGTTGAGTTAAGGAGTTTTTGTAATTCTTGTGGCTGTTGTGTATGATGTATTCTGGTGTCCTCAACTGCTCATTGTCTTGTAATGTGCTTGTTTGCTTACTAACAAGCTCTTGTTGGCTGTTAAAGAGAGAAGAAAAAGAGCAGATGACACACCGGGTGTCTCCATAAACTAATCTTGTTGGGTTGGGTGAGGTGTTGGTTCATGTTAGCCTCTCATGAAAGATCTCTCACTCTCTCTCGCACACACTACCTGCGTTGTTCTCACAGGTTTTTGTGGCATGAATCCATCAGGTATGAGTGCAACAAGTGTCGTTCTCACTCGTTTTCGTGGCATGAGTCCATCAGACATGAATGCAACAGTTTGGCATATATGGCCAATTTTGGGTAATTTGATCCGATTTCTGAAGCCTAGAAAGAAACCAAATGGAAAGTTCTTTGTGTTCTTTGAAGGTGCCTAAGATGGCAACCAAATGACTAATGCTCTGTCAAATTTTCTCCATCTCAAAATAAATATTCAATGTTATTAATTAAGAATAAAAATGGATATTCATTTTGGAGTAGATTTTAACGGAATTGAGGTGGGAAGGGGTATGATGGAGGGAGCAAGATGATAGGTTAGGTTTTTTTCTTCTTCTTTAAATTCCTTAAAATATACTCATTTCGTCCAAAATTAAATATTGCATTCAGACTTATCAGACTTGTAAATGATTTTAAGAAATGAGTTTGGATATTGCTTGTATCCTAGTGAAATTAAACTGATTTTTTTTTTTATTTAGAGATACAAGATGCATTTTGAAACAGACTAAAGGAAAGCGCGACATATAAATGATTTTAAGAAATGTGTTTGGACTTAATTAGTATATATTGAAATTGTTTCTGTATATGTATCTCAAAAGAATAAGTCTGAGAATTGTTTTCTTCTACTGACGAGATCTTGAGAGTAAAGAAAACCTTGTCGTAAGATGCCTAAAATTAAGATTTAATGTTTCTCAAAAGAATAAGTCTAAGAAATGAAGAGACTTTAATTGGCCTACCATAACAAACACATCAAGAGAAGAGGTGTTATGGGACCAGGAAGAAAACAAACTAGCTACCGGAATACACCTGTTTGATATGCTCCAAAGTATAAAGTTCACACCATAAACTTAGATCTCGAGAAAAATTTAGTTCATATTAATTTGTGGATTTTGTATTTTTGCAAAGATTATACATACCGCACCACAAGCCCATCGCTGAAGCGTCTAACTGGTGTTTGAATAGCCAACATGATATAACTTCAAATAATTTAGTTGATCGCATAGAGGGTTTCAAGTACAAATAATGCATGAGCGAAATAAAAAAGGGGCGGGTGACAAAGGTGTCCATGCTTTTCGCCCTTGAAATTTTTATACGTACATTATGAAGAAGTCAAGACACAAAATTATCCCAAGATACCAAATAATAGCTATTAGCCAAACATGTAAAAGCAACAACACACGTTCTCCACTGCTACTCCCACCACATAATTTATTGTCATGATTGCCACAAAATTTCTTCCACATTCTTTTTCTACCTCACCTGAAAACATAATCACTGACTCAGAAATACGATATAGTTTGGGAAAATAAGGTCAAGTATAGCAATTAATGCCCCAAAATAGAGAAGACATATTGCAATGGGATTTTTGCATAGAGAAACCAATTATCGGTTAGAATCATGGAGTAAACATCTGCTCTTTTACCATAATCAAAGTTCATTACCTACTTGCCTATAATCTCAATTTGCTTTGGTTAGCTTAATCGTACAGTAACTTTTAGTTGTGTAAAATCTAAAGAGAGGAATATATCAGACAACAAAAACTTGTTTGAACTCTTCTTGGATGCGCTTCAAGCTCATATATTGTCAGATTTTAAACTTCCAATTACCCTGTAAAAGATATCTCGAGACAATTCCACTCTCTCTATCAATGATTATTCTTCAAGAGTTGGTAGCTGTTTGGTGGATTATTTCTTATTGTTAAAACAAGGTACAATCTCTGAAGAACTGATATATTTGCATTATTTTTTGCTGATGCTAATCAAAACAACTTCCATCGCAAAATGAAAAGTTATCATTTGTCTCGACAAGACCATTAGACCGAGTTTTTGTTTTAAATAGAAAAAGAAACTTACGTAAAGTGCCTTTTTGCCTGGTGTATGTTGGTCTGTAAACCGATTTAATAGCTAGTAAAGGTGAGGATTGAATATGACAGTCTAGTTCTATATTCTGATGATACTTAAAGATAACTCTGAGAAAACCAATTAAGAAGTACCCACATAAACTGCTACGAGCGCTATGAGCTGTAATTGCCTAGATAAAATAACTAAATTAGGCTAAAATTGAGAAATTACTCCTTACCTCGCTAATGAGATTTCGTGCTTTGAAATGATGTTGGTAATACATTGCAGCTCATCAACAACCACTGATATATTCATTCTGTCTTTTGCTGACTCCACAGAGCACGCAACTCCAATCTTCAGAAATGAAACTAAACACTCCACCTTTTGTTTTGCATATCTTGGATTCTGTGTTTCATTTTCCTCTTCCTTCACAAGTATTGGGTCTACTATGTCCATGACCCTGTCTGGCAAGGCCCTTCTAACATAGTCACGAAGGTTAAGGCCATTCTGGAACATATTGTCTATGGGTCTCTTTCCGGTCATCATCTCCAACAAAATTATACCGAAACTGTAGACATCTCCTTCTGTTGTCATCTCGCTTTCAAGACCATACTCTGCAAATCATGATGATGACAAAATATAAGATTCACGCCAAAATCTCAAGAACAATTGAGTGGTGGTCAAAGGCATAAAATTAGTAAAAAATAATTAGCTAGAAATAATTGATTGTGATTGTGGGTTCCTGAGTAAAGTGGTTACCTGGAGGTGCATAACCAATAGTTCCTCTCAAACCAATGGAACTGCTTTGGTTGATATTTGAAACTTCTGGAAGGAAGAACCTTGCGAGCCCAAAATCCCCAACATGAGCAACCATGTCTCCATCGAGTAAAATGTTGCTCGGCTTTAAATCACAGTGCAAGATAGGAATTTCACACCGGTAATGAAGATAATCAATGGCATGAGCAACATCTGTGGCAATGTTCATTCTTTGAAGAAGGCTTAGTCCGTGCATCTCATTCTCTATGTTCATTGTTCCTGGAATTGGATGTAATAAACTCTCTAGACTTCCGTTAGCCATGAACTCGTAAACCAGAGCTTTAAAATCATTACCTTGAAAGTCAATTGAGGAGCATGCACTTATGATCTTTACAAGGTTACGATGTCGAATATTTCTCCAGGCTTCACATTCTGCCATGAAACTCTTTGAAGCTCCTCGAAGGTCCAGGTTTAGTACCTTGACAGTGTTGTGAAAATCACGTTCTTGCGCAGCGGAATAACGGATCAAGCTTTGAGAATGAATAAATAAGATGCAACACACACGAAAAGTAAATCACACACAAAAGAACACACAAGAATGTTAACCCGGTTCGTTGCAACGACAACTACGTCCGGGGGCGCTACCAAGCCAAAATATTCTCACTATAATATTTTCAGATGTTTACAATCACAGCACCAATTTGTTTCTAGGCTACCACATGTATTTATAGGATACAAGAAATCAAATCCTAGTAATAAAAGGATTCCTAACTGAAGAAAGTATTCTTCTTCCTTAACAAGTCTTCCCAAATATTGCTGTCACAAGGAATACCAATTTAAGAGGAAATCTGATCAAAGTAGGAAACTGAATCAGTCCAGATCCGTAGCCAGCGCGGCCGCCCTCTCCTTCCAGCGCGGTCGCGCAATATCCGTAGAGTTCAACACCTTTGCCCATGCTCCAGCGCGGTCGCGCACCATGCCAAGCGCAGTCGCGCAAGTGTCCAGAAACTCCTCCACGATTTTCCTTCATGGTTTTGACTCCAATCCCAACAATCTCCCACCTGGAGACAAACCATCCATGATACCTTTTCTTGAAACAAACAAATCTCAGTGGCCAGCTATTGCGTTGGTAGCGCCCGGCCTCTTGTCTAGTTATCCAAGTGAATTGAAGCTGAGCAACGCTTCAACATAACTGTCGGTTCTACCATGCTCCGAGTCTTCATTCCGAATGATCCTCCCTGCACATCCCCGCTCACTTGCTTGCTAACTATCGATCCTGAACAGCGCGAATCCACGTGCCCCACACAATCACAAGCTTGGAACCTTTGTGTGTTCTTTGCAACCCATCGCATCACCGTTCTAGATCCCGCTCCCATGTTGACCAAATTGGCTCCGCGTCGGCCGACTTCATCACCCAATTTTCTATCAACATACCGTTTAGTGAAATTTCTCCCACCATGGCGATCTCGGCCACCACCATTCATCATTGGGATGCGCCTTCGTTTCCCCCAACGACTCATGTTGCATGTGGTATACAACATATTTTCCACGCCGCCACGAGCCACCAAGCTAGCTCCGCGGTTTACCTTCCATGTCCCACAACCGAAGGTCACCACACAACCCTCCTTATCAAGTTGCCTTATGGAAATCAAGTTCCTCTTCAAATCCGGAATATGTCGCACGTCACGTAGCCGTAAAACAGTCCCATCCGTTGCTTTGACCCGAACTACCCCCTTTCCAATGACCTTGACTGGATTATTGTCTCCCAAACGAACAACCCCAAAATCACCCGGAATGTACTGCTCCATCCTTTCTGCACTAGTGCACGAATGAAACGTCGAGCCCGAATCCAAAACCCACGAATCCGTTGAATCAAGCTCCCCACTCCAAGATTAATGCATCCGCTAACTCTTCAGCAACATTCAATTCCTTCGCTCTGCCTGACCGCTTCGGACAACTTCTCCTAAAGTGCCCCTTCTCCCCACAATCGTAACAAGTAATCACCTTCTTGCCACTCTTACCCTTTTCACCGATATTCAGTGCTAGCCCCGATGTCCCTGCCTTACTCTTTCTACGAATTTCTTCGCCAAGAATCACATCAACGACATCCGCAAACTTCAACTTCACTTTTCCCGTTGAGACGTTAATCCGCTATCGCAGCCGTATCCCAACTTTCCGGCAAAGAAGAAAGTAAAATCAATGCTAGTACCTCATCATCAAGAGTAAATGTACCTACGGAAGACATTGGGTCGCAGAGATTTGAATTCACTTATATGCTTTGTTGCCGACATGCCCTCCACCATCCTTATGTTCAACAGCCTTCCTCATCGATGAGCCTTGTTCGCCGCCGATGGTGCCTCGTACATGCTCGCCAACATCTCGCAACATCTCCATGGTAGTCTTCGCCTCCAAAACATTCTTCGCGACATCCTTGGTCAACGTTTGCCTAACAAGCCCTAACGCTTTCCGATCCAAGATTTCGAATTTTGCTTCCTCTATGTCCGCCGGCTTTTCTTTTAATGGTAGATACAAATCCTTGTTCCACAGAACATCCTCGATTTGTGTCTTCCAAAAATTGAAATCCGCCCCATCAAACTTTTCGATCAACACCACCTTATTCCCATCCTCCAAAGCTCCCAAGAAATCCATAGCAAAAGACACCCCAAGCAATGATTCGACAAAACCAAGAGCTCTGATACCAGTTGTTGTGAAAATCACGCCCACGCAGCGGAAACGGACCGAGCTAGGAGGAATAATAAGATGCAACACACACGAAAAGTAAATCACACACAAAAGAACACACAAGAATGTTAACCCGGTTCGTTGCAACGACAACTACGTCCGGGGGCGCTACCAAGCCAAAATATTCTCACTATAATATTTTCAGATGTTTACAATCACAGCACCAATTTGTTTCTAGGCTACCACATGTATTTATAGGATACAAGAAATCAAATCCTAGTAATAAAAGGATTCCTAACTGAAGAAAGTATTCTTCTTCCTTAACAAGTCTTCCCAAATATTGCTGTCACAAGGAATACCAATTTAAGAGGAAATCTGATCAAAGTAGGAAACTGAATCAGTCCAGATCCGTAGCCAGCGCGGCCGCCCTCTCCTTCCAGCGCGGTCGCGCAACTGTCCAGAGAGTTCAACACCTTTGCCCATGCTCCAGCGCGGTCGCGCACCATGCCAAGCGCAGTCGCGCAAGTGTCCAGAAACTCCTCCACGATTTTCCTTCATGGTTTTGACTCCAATCCCAACAGACATCAACCGTTATTCCATCCTCTTCAAGTACCCCTTTGTAAACATGGCTAAAACCACCCATACCAATCAGGTTTTCTGAGGAGAACCTGTTTGTTGCCTTGAGGAGCATTTCATAAGAATACATGGTGAATTGTTGCCTCAATTCCAGGCCTGATGATGGTGTTTTAGTTCTCCTTTTGTTCCAAATGAATAAACAATATGATGTCAAAGCCAGGCCAACAAGCAAGCAGATTATTGGAATCACAATTATGAGTGCAAGCGACATCTTTTTACCATTCTTTCTCTCTTTGATGCTGCATTTAGGAAGGTGAAGTTCAGGCAAGCCGTCACAAAGCCTATTGTTCCCTTCTACTGAGATGGCAGTAGCATTTGTGAAAACTCCGTTCATTGGTACTTTCCCCTCAAAGTCGTTGAATGACAAATTAAGATACTTTAACTGGAATTTCTCCAAGAATCTTGGAATTTGTCCAGAAAAGTTATTGCGGGAAATATCAATGTACTGGATACCAGTTACAGAGCTAAATGATTGTGGTATCAAACCTTCAAAGAAGTTCCCCTCCAGGAATAGATTCTCCAGGCTAGTGCAGCCACCTATGCTGCTAGGGACTTCACCGGACAATTCGTTCTCCGACAAATCCAACCCTTCTAAATTATGAAGCTTTCCAATTTCTAGTGAGAGTGATCCAGAAAGGTGGTTAAGTGAAAGAGATGAAAGTCCGAGAAGTTCTCCTGGTATGCTTCCAGTAAGGTTATTTGACGAAATGTTCAATAGAATCAATTTTTGGCAATTTCCAAAAGTTGTTGGTATTGTACCCTGTAATTTGTTGTTGTCTAAGTATAGTTCATACAAGAGAGACAGGTTCCCAACAGATTCAGGAATATTACCAATCAAACTGTTTTCACTTAGGTACAATCTTTGTAGTTTACAGAGATTGCCAATGTTACTAGGAATTGTGCCTGTGAATTGATTATGATGCAGATCTAATGCCTCTAGACTGACTAGATTCATCATTGATGGAGGGATGGATCCATATATTGAATTGTGATAAAGTGATAGAAAAGAAAGTTGAGTTGAGAGATTGGCCACACAACTTGGTAGCTGCCCTCTTAATTGGTTTTCATAAAAGCCTAAAATTTTCAAATTGCTACAGTTCACCGAAGAGGCAATAAAATTCAATTCATCAGGTTCCCCACTTCCAAAAACATTGTTGTACAGACCTACACGCCAGAGGTTTGGCATCATTCCAAAATCAATTGCTATTTTTCCATGGAAACGGTTATCTCCTATCTGGATGACTTCCAATTTTGAACAATTGGAAATTGAGACCGGAAGGGGTCCCGTAAACTTGTTTCCCCATATTACAATGAGTTGAAGTAAAGGTAGCTTCAAACCTATGTCTATTGGGAGACTTCCAACTAGTTGGTTGTCTGCTGTACTGAAAGTAGAGAGCAACGAAAGATTGTAAAAGGATGGAGGGATTGTACCATGGAGTTGATTATTGTCAATTCCCATAAACCATAGCTTCTTTAACTGACCAATGGCATATGGAATGCTTCCTCCAAGATGATTGCCGGTTGCAGCAATTACTTCGAGAGAAGTGAGATTCCCAATGGAAGGAGGTATTTCTCCTGTGAAATTGTTTATGTGAATACTAAGATATACAAGCTTCAACAGAAAACTAACTTCGTGTAGGATTGCCCCAACAAGCTTATTGTTGCCAACCCGAAGCCATTTTAGGTTGGTACAGTTTGAAAGACTAGCCGGAACATTTCCTCCAAATGAGTTATTGAACAAGAATAGTTGCTCCAATCTGAATAAACGGCCTATTTCAGTAGGGATCACACCGTCAAATGTGTTATTGTAAAGCCATAACACCCTGAGGAAGCTCAAGTTTCCTACAAATGGAGACAAAGAACCAGATAAACCTCTGGAGGAAAGATCCAAAGCAGTGACTCTCCTATGGCGCCGACCGCATTTTACACCTTCCCATTGGCAGAAATGGAAAGAATCGTTCCACGACCCCAAAGAACCTTCAGGGGCAGCAACAATCATTGACTTGATGGCCATCAGCGCCAGGTGATCGGATTCTTTTGTTTCCAAGGCATCAGCTTGGGTTGCAGCACATGGGTTTTGATTGGAGATTAACATGATCATGAAAAATAAAAGGGATTTCATCTTTAACATTTTCTTGAGAATACAGTGTTTCACTCTTGATATTTCTCTCTAGCTGAGATAATAACCTTAGATCTCTCTGTTGTATATTTGAAATTATTCTGTGGCTCAAAAAAAAATATCCAACCAATTAGTGGTGAGCTACATAAGACAGTTGACTTGGAAAGTTATTTAGTTGACTATAAATTGAGTGGCGTGCATTACACTGCTTGACTAGAAACTGATGTGCTTTTACTTATTTATTGATAAGAGTTCAATTAACCTTAGAAATTATTCTATATCGCTCCAAAAATATATCCTACAGCCAGATAAGATGACTTGAAAAATAAAATTTATTTCAGATTATCAATTCACAATTTTATTTCAATTTTAAGAACTTATTCAGTTACTCTAATATTTTTATTAAGTAATCAATAAATATATATTTCATTTAATATATTTTTTTTGAAATATATTATTAGATAGAGTATGTTTTAGCTTTTAACTATTTTATTTATTAATGATTTAAAGTAATTGAATAAAATACTATATTTCACAATAATGATTTTTATTTAATTAAATTTTAGGCCTTTTATATTTTTTAAATCATTTTCTTGAATTTTTTGGAGTATATTTTAGAGGAAGAAATTATTCAAACCGTTTACGGTGTGAAATAATTTATTAGCTACATATGACAGTTGACTTGAAAAGTCACTCACTTGACTAGAGATTGATGCTCTGCGCTTATGCATTCTTCTTGCTAAAGGTATCAAAAGTGCTTTATGGAAATTACTAAGAAATGACTAGGAAGGCACTGAGCAATACTATGAAAATTACTAAATGACACTTCAAATCTGAAAACTCATATTACAACAATATATACTCTCAATTCTCAAACCTGAAATCTTATATGCCAAATAACTTTTACTCCGTATTTATTAAAATCTTACTTTTACGCTTGACAGAATTTTGAATGATGCTAATGGTTGAGTTGTATCAATTTTCCTTGCTAAGGGTAGTCTGGTCATTTGCTTATTAACATAATCTGGTTGGCTGTTAAAAAAAACTAAAATTAAAGAAAAATAATGATGCGGAATTTAAATACTGTGATTTCGATAACAGTCTTATTTACTTCAGTTGCCATAAACACCATTTTAAGAACGTGTGGCTTTAGTCCCTCTCCTCCTTACCTACTCCGAGGCCATTTATGAGCTACTCCCTCCAGCCACTATTATAAGCAAAAAAATTGACTTTTTTGGCCTCAAAATGTAAACAAATCTCATAATTTTCAATGTAAAACTCATTAAATGCTACTATATTTAATGCCCTTTTACCAAAAATACCCCTAATTAATATTCATTTTCAAAGACAAATGCACATTTATTACACATTTAAAATTGATGATTTTTTTCTCAGATTAATATTGGTAACAATATGAGCCCGAGGAAAAGGAGTTATGATTCTCTCGGGTTAATGTCCAGGCGGTTTGATAACATGAAACTCCTTATTCGAAATTAAGAAAAAGATGTACGACTAAAAAAGAAGATGAAATGAACTGTTTGCCCTCCGCTTCAGATGCTTTGGTATGATTGATTTGTCCTAACCACAGCAACTACCTTAATTTTTTTCGTTTGTTAGTATTTGTAGCTCTAGAAAATTGGTATCCTAGTTATAGTTTGAATAATCTTTGGATAATCCTAGTAATGGTGTTTGTTGATAGATGCTCTGGATTTTCTTTTGTCATGTATGGTTTTGTATCTATTTTGAGTAGGTCTAGGGAGAAACGCGTTTCTCCATAAGTTATGGAGAAACGGGTTTCTGGATATCCAGAAGCTTTAGGATTGATATCCAGAAACTTTGGGACGGATATCCAGAAAAAAGATTTGAGACCAAATCCAAGGCCAAGACCAAATTTCTGATCTGGATATCACTTTCACAAGGTTCTGGATATCCAGAACATTGAATATGGATATCCAGAAACCTTAAAACTTATATCCAGAAGCCAATTTTAAATTTCTGGATATCACTTACATAAGGTTCTGGATATCCTTTCAAAGAGTTCTGGATATCCAGCAGCTTTATAATTGATATCCAGAAACATACAAAATGATATCCAGAAACATTTAATAAATTTCTGGATATCCTTTCAAAAGGTTCTGGATATCCTTTCAAAAGGTTCTGGATATCCAGAAAATAACAAACAAACTGTTGAGTGACTCTCAATTGTTGACCAAATGGCCTTGGGTTTTGGTTGCTGTTGCTGTGCTGCTGCTGCGTGTGTTGAGTGGCCGAGGCGGGCGCCCCATATGGCTGAGGCGGGCGTATGAGTGGCCGGGAAGGGAGGCTGTGTTTGTCGCCTTGAGGCGGCCGCATCCCATGGAATCAGGCGGGCGCATCAAGGGCCGATTGTGGACATGGTTTTGGTTAAGCTCCAGGCGGGCGCCTGGCCTTGCTTGAGGCGGGCGCCTCGCGTCGTCATGCGTGGGCTGGGCCTGGTCATTCCTTGGTTGCAGCGTGTTTTGCCCTAGCCGTATATAATGTCTTTTGGTCATTGTTCCTCCTGGCAGCCTTGAATAGAGTGAGATAGAAACTTGCTAGGTATTTACCATTGAGAGATTGTGAGATTGTGTGATTGTTTTTCACCTTGATCATCTCCTTGTACTCTTGATTGATTTAGTGGATTGTTCTCCGTCGCCCGTGGTTTTTTACTCCTCTTGTTTTGAGGGGTTTTCCACGTAAATCTCTGTGTTCTTTGCTTGTTATTGTTTTCGTATTTCTATTTCATTTGTGTTCATCTTTGCATAGCAATTATAGGCCATTGTTTCCCAACAATTGGTATCAGAGCCTAGTTTAGAAGGGTCCTATATTGCTTGATTGATTAAAGATGTCTGGGAAGTACGAGATTGAGAAGTTTAATCGCAAGATTAACTTTGGGCTGTGGAAAGTAAAGATGCGAGCAATTTTGGTAGGTAAAAATTGCGTCAAGGCTTTACTTGGGAAGGCAAAGAAACCGGCAAGTCTGACAGATGAACAATTTGATGATATGGATGAAAAGGCTTTATCTCTCTTACAATTGAGCCTCAAAGATGAGGTATTGAGAGAGGTTGTAGAAGAGAAGACTGCGGCAGGGCTTTGGCTTAAGCTTGAGCAATTGTACATGACTAAGAGCGTTAGTAACAGGTTGCTACTATTGAAGAAACTCGAGGAGTGTAAACTCAAAGCGGGTGGTTCCTTGGAGGAACATCTTGATGAGTTTGATGGCTTGGTCATGGACTTGAAGAATGTCGATGTCAAAATTGATGATGAGCAATTGGCGGTAAAATTGCTTTGTTCTTTACCATCGGAATACATGCACTTTCGTGAGACTGTTTTGTATGGCAAGGAAGAGATTGATTTTGAAGAGATCAAGTCTGCTTTATTAAGTCGTGAGGTTATCGAAACGCACTTGATTTCTCAAAGTGCTGAATCTCAAGGTGAAGGCTTAATTGCTAAAGGCGGTAAGAAGCCAGGGAAAGGATTGAATTCAAGAAATTCTGGCCAGTCAAGTTCAAGTGAATGGCAAAAGAATGTGATATGTCATAGTTGCAAGGAGAAGGGACACATTCGAAAGTATTGCCCTAATCGGAGAGGTTTTAAAAGGGAAGAGGATACAACCGCTAAGGGCAAGGGTGAAGCTGGAGTGGTACATGAAGACACTAGTGATGACAGTGATTGTGATGCTCTTACTGCTTGTGATTCGGGCTCCAAAATTCGTGACAATTGGATTTTGGACTCGGGGTGTTCTTATCATCTTAGTCCTAACAGGGCATGGTTCTGTTCCTATAAAACTATTACTGGTGGATCAGTTTTGATGGGGAATAATGCTGCTTGCAAGGTTGTCGGAATTGGGACTATTATGGTTAAGATGTTCGATGGGGTAGTCAAAAAGTTGCACAACGTCCGGCACGTTCCTGATTTGAAGAAAAACCTGATTTCCTTAGGTACCTTGGATAGTCTTGGATATAGCTGCACCATTGCTAATGGTGAACTGTTGGCTACTGAAGGTGAATTGGTTGCACTGAAGGGAAAGAAGGTGGGAACATTGTATGAACTTCTTGGGTCTACGGTTGTTGGGGATGTGTACATTTGCAAAGGGATCTATGACCGAGGCGGAGACTACTCAGCTGTGGCACATGAGATTGGGTCACATCGGCTTGAAGGGAATGACTGAACTTTCGAAGCGCGGCTTATTGGATGGACAGAAGACAGGGCCTATGGAATCCTGTGAGCACTGCGTGCTTGGAAAACAAACAAAGGCAAGCTTCGGACAGGGAGTACACACGTCTAAAGGTATTCTTGATTATATTCATTCTGATTTGTGGGGTCCTGCTAGAAAATTATCTAAGGGTGGTTCTCGTTACTTGTTGACTTTTGTTGATGATTATTCACGAAAAGTGGTTGTCTATTTCTTAAAACATAAGAATGATGTGCTTTTGAATCTTAAGCAGTGGAAAACCTTAATTGAGAAACAGACAGGTAGACCTATAAAGAAACTGAGAACAGATAATGGCCTTGAGTTTGTCAAAAAGGAGATTACTGAATTTTGCAAAAATGAAGGTATTGGTCGACATAGAACTTGTGTTGGGAAACCACAACAGAACGGTGTTCTTTGAAAGAATGAATCGCACTTTGTTAGAAAGGGCTCGGTGTTTGTTGTCACAAGCAGGTTTGGGTAAAGAATTTTGGGCAGAGGCGATTAGTATGACTGCTTACTTGGCTAATCGTTCTCCAAATTCTAGTATTGGGATGAAGACTCCGGTGGAGATGTGGTCTGGCTCTCCAGGAGATTACTCAAGGTTGCGTATCTTTGGGTGTCCCGCATATGCTTATGTCAACAATGGAAACAAATTGGAGCCAAGAGCCAAAAAGTGTGTCTTTGTTGGCTATACTACTGGAGTGAAGGGATTTCGGTTATGGGACCCGGTTGCATCTAAGTTCCTAACGAGTAGAGATGTCACATTTAATGAGTCTCTACTTCTCCATGAGAAAGGTGGTTCTGCAGAACAGACACAGAAGCAGGTGGAGCTAGATGGAGATGATAGGGTGGAACTTGACTTAGATGCGGATAACTTGTCTGATAAAACACCTCCTACTGATGTTTCAGTTCAGGAGGAAGAGACTACGGTGCAGGTGGAGACTACCAATGATCGTGGTAGGGGTAAGAGGGATAAAAGACCTCCTATTAGATATGGATTTGAGGAGATGGTGGCTTATGCACTGTCCGCTGCTGAAACTGTTGATGTGCATGAACCATTCTCCTACAAGGAAGCTATGTCTTGTGAAGATTCTGCAAAGTGGTCAGTTGCTATGGAAGAAGAGATGTTATCTCTTGCGAAGAATCAGACATGGGAACTTGTGAGGCCTCCACCAAAGAAGAAGTTAGTCAGCTGCAAGTGGGTCTACAAGTTCAAGGAAGCTTCAGGGATTGAGGAAGCAAGGTATAAAGCAAGGTTAGTTGCTCGTGGCTTCACTCAAGTCGAAGGAATAGACTACAATGAGATATTTTCACCGGTTCTTAGACACACATCTATTCGTACCTTGTTGAGCATTGTGGCAATGAAGGATCTTGAGCTTGAGCAGTTAGATGTGAAAACAGCGTTTTTACATGGGGAACTTGAGGAGGAGATCTACATGCGCCAACCTGAAGGGTTTGTGGTCGAAGGAAAGGAGGATCATGTCTGTCTGTTGAAAAGATCCTTGTATGGCTTGAAGCAGTCACCTCGACAATGGTATAAAAGGTTTGACACTTTTATGGTAACCCATGGTTTTGCTAGGAGTGATTTTGATAGTTGTGTCTACTTGAAGGGCTGTAGTGATGGCTCATTAATTTATCTTGTGCTATATGTCGATGATATGCTTGTAGCTGCAAAAGATATTAATGATGTCAACCAGGTGAAATTGATGTTGAAAGGGGAGTTTGAGATGAAAGATCTAGGTGTTGCGAGGAAGATTCTTGGCATAGAAATTGAACGAGATCGGAAAAAGGGACTACTTTACTTGTCACAAGGAAAGTATGTACTGAGGGTCTTGGAGCGGTTCAACATGAAGGATGCCAAATCTGTGAGTACACCTCTAGCTTCTCACTTTCGGTTGTCTTCTTTAGATTGTCCCAAGTCTAAAGATGAGAAAGATTATATGTCACGTGTTCCGTATTCGAATGCTGTGGGGTGTATTATGTATGCTATGGTTTGCACTCGGCCTGATATTGCTCAAGCAGTGAGCGTAGTGAGTCGATACATGGGGAATCCGGGTAAAGAGCATTGGAATGCTGTCAAATGGATTCTTAGATACTTGTGTGGTGCTCCAGATTTATGCATTGTCTATGGTAGGAATCGTGATGGTTTTGTTGGGCATGTTGATTCAGATTGGGGCGGTAATCTTGATGACAGAAAATCTACAACGGGGTATGTGTTTTGTCTTGGTGGTTCCGCTATTAGTTGGAAATCTGGACTGCAGGAAGTCACAGCATTGTCTACTGCTGAGGCTGAGTATATGGCTATAACAGAGGCTGTCAAGGAAGCCAAATGGCTTGGTGGCTTGGTTCGTGAACTTGGTATGGTTCAAGGTGCTCCTGAGGTTTTCAGTGATAGCCAAAGCGCTATCTGTTTGGCAAAGAATCAGAATTCTTTTCATAGGAGAACGAAGCACATTGACATTAAGTATCACTTTGTGAGGACTTCAATTGCAAGTGGTGAGGTCGTTCTGAAGAAAGTTGATACAGTTGACAACCCGGCGGATATGTTGACAAAGCCTTTGCAGATTGCTAAGTTCAAGCATTGCTTGGACTTAGTGGGTGTTACCAGTCATTGATGCCCTTCGGGGCGTGGCGGCGGAGATAGAGATGTTCTCTTGGAGATAGCTTGTTTCGGAATTGATCGTCAAGGTGGAGAATTGTTGAGTGACTCTCAATTGTTGACCAAATGGCCTTGGGTTTTGGTTGCTGTTGCTGTGCTGCTGCTGCGTGTGTTGAGTGGCCGAGGTGGGTGCCCCATATGGCTGAGGCGGGCGTATGAGTGGCCGAGAAGGGAGGCTTTGTTTGTCGCCTTGAGGCGGCCGCATCCCATGGAATCAGGCGGGCGCATCAAGGGCCGATTGTGGACATGGTTTTGGTTAAGCTCCAGGCGGGCGCCTGGCCTTGCTTGAGGCGGGCGCCTCGCGTCGTCATGCGTGGGCTGGGCCTGGTCATTCCTTGGTTGCAGCGTGTTTTGCCCTAGCCGTATATAATGTCTTTTGGTCATTGTTCCTCCTGGTAGCCTTGAATAGAGTGAGATAGAAACTTGCTAGGTATTCACCATTGAGAGATTGTGAGATTGTGTGATTGTTTTTCACCTTGATCATCTCCTTGTACTCTTAATTGATTTAGTGGATTGTTCTCCGTCGCCCGTGGTTTTTTACTCCTCTTGTTTTGAGGGGTTTTCCACGTAAATCTCTGTGTTCTTTGCTTGTTATTGTTTTCGTATTTCTATTTCATTTGTGTTCATCTTTGCATAGCAATTATAGGCCATTGTTTCCCAACACAAACGTTAAAACATGTGAGAGCATTTTATCAAACAGCTTCTATGGATATCAAAACTGTCACCGAAATCACAATCCAACCCACACAAACACAATCTAACCCATAAAAACAATGACAATCAACTCAAGAACCATTATCACTACTACCAAATACGGAAAAAATTCAATCAGGAGGCTTTGGTTACCGGAGATGGAGGTTGAGGAAGACGATCTAGGGAGCTCCAATGGGCGATTCAGGCGGCTTTGGTCACCGGAGAGAGATCTGGAGGTGAGGACCGGTGATGGAGGTTGAGGAAGACGATCTATGGAGCTCAATTGGCCTTCTGCGTATAGAGAGAGAAAGGAGAGAGAGAGAGGGGCGTTTTCCGCTCTGCTTGTGTTGTGCGTGTGTTGCGAGAAAAAAAACCCGTTTCTCCGTAAATGATGGAGAAAAGGCCTCTTTCTTTTTCTCCCTAGATTTTGGCATCTATTTTCCGAGATTAAGGTGATCATAAAGGGAGTGCTTTATGGAAATTACTAACAAATAACAAGGAGCTGAGCTATGTGCTTAAAGGAAATGAAAAAGAGGCATTGAGCTATGTGCTTATGCAATAACAAGTTGGAGGAATTCAAATAAGACAGTGGACTGGAAATGTGCTTTGTATTCAAATAAAACAAAGGTTTTAATTTGAAGTTTAATTTATTTTTTGTTGACTTGATTCGTTTTTACAAGATTGGAGTTACTTTAACTGATATGTTTGAGAAATTAGTGTCTACGTTGATTCTGCTACATGTACTATCTTAGTTACGTTATGAGCCCAGGGAAAGTGTTGGATTTGGCTCAAGTTCTAGAATAATCTAAGTACATTATCCATGTGGTGAATGTATGGATATTTGTTTGGAGTTTCCAAGGAAACTTTTGGTGTTCTCTCTTCTCTCGGATACATCCTTATCATGGATGGTTTGTGCCTATATATAGGCTCAGAAAATTTTGGGGGAACTCTGTTTCCCCCAAACATATAAAAAGTCTTGTTTTTAAAAAATCCAAGGCAAAAACTCAGTGTTTTAAGACATAAACTCGATGTTTTAGTTGCTAACCTTAACTCGGTGTTTTAACGCCTAAACTCGATGTTTTAACTTCTAGGTATTTTAACGCCTAAACTCAGTGTTTTAAGCTCGAAACTCAATGTTTTACGCTCGAAACTCAAATTTAGAAAGTGGACTTTTTAAAACTTATGGAGAAACAAGTTTCCCTCAAAATGGACTCATATAGGCTTGGCTAGGACTCATTCTAGCATAGCGGCAAATTGCAATTGTGTGAGAAACACTTTGAGAGAGAGAGAGACACACATTTGTATTGTGAGACGAGTGTGAGTGATACACTTTGTAAACACTTTGTAATCACCTTGATAATAGTGATTTTGTTTGGTTGCCATCCGTGGACGTAGGAGGACTTCTCCGAACCACGTAAATATTGTGCCTCATTTGTTACTTTGTTTGTGGGTGTGTGGGTTGCAAAGATCCATTCCGCATTTGTTTTCAACAATTGGTATCAGAGCTTTGATCGTGACGTTTGGAAATTTGAAATTTTTTCTCAAAATAATTTTGAGTTCGGAGTCGACTGTGCTTAGTTGAATTGAAAGAAAGAACATTTGATCCAATCCAAATATCACTAGTTGCTCCTACATACTCACGGCAATTGAGATAAGTCCCAACATATTTTTTTCCATTTTTTTTCTGTTCTCTGCCTACTCTACTGCATATTCGTGATTAAGCTTAAGGCTTAAATTTTGTGGCCCATATTATTCTTGAAAAGTGAACACCAGGCAGTAGGTGTTTTTTGCCATTTTGATTACTTTGGAACCTTTATTCCAATGTTTTGGTTTATTTATTAGTTGGGATAATTGTTTTGATAATCATTTTTGAAATGGCAAAAAATGAAAATAGTACTAAAACAAAAAGAGGGCCAAGAGTGTCTAGTACTAATCTTGAAGTGGAAAAATTTGATGGCAAAAATAACTTTGGTATATGGCAAGGCGAAGTTTTGGATCTTTTGGCTATGCAAGACCTTGAATTCACCCTCGAGGAAAAGCCCGAATATATGGAAGATGTTGAATGGAAGAAGCTTAATCGACAAGCTTGTGGAACTATTCGTTCTTATCTTAGGACGGACCAAAAATATCCGTTCATGAAAGTGTCTTTGGCAAAGGAGTTATGGAACAAACTCGAGGCCAAATATATGCAGAAAAGTGTAGAGAATAAACTCTACTTGAAGAAGAAGCTCTTCCGTTTTGATTACAAGAAAGGTAATTCGAGGACTGAACATTTGATGAATTTAACAAAATCATCACTGATTTGCAAAATCTTGAAGTTGATGTTGCTGATGATAATAAAACATTATTATTGTTAAATTCTTTGTCTGAGTCATATGAACATTTGACTACTACCTTGTTGCATGGTGTGAAATGTATTCTGTAGTCAAATAAAAGTGAAATGTAAGGACTTGATTGGAATCTTACCAAAAGTGCTTTACAGGAAAATTACTAAGAAATGACCAAAAGTTCACCGACCAAAATTGCTTTACTGGAAAATTACTAAGACATGACAAGTGAGTTTAATCAAACACTGCCAACTTAATTTGTGTCCACAATTTTGTGAATTTCTTTTGTGCCTCTAGTATTGCCCATTACAAATAGTAAGGTAATCAATACACAGCTTCTTCAGAAATTGATGTCCTTTTTGAATCATGATTTATAGCTAATATTTTATTCTAATATTTTATTTGTGTTATGTGGTAGGGGTGGGTCAATTAGCACCATATTAGGGTTCATATAATCGGTAAGAACATGTTTAGTTCGAACCCTGATCCCAATTATTGGTCAAAAAGAAGCTCAATGGACATCTTCGATTAACTACGTCTTAAAAAATATCTTTTGACCCGGAGCTCCAATGCAAAATACAATTGCATATTCTTGTTCCTCGTTGAATTTCTTTTCAAATGAGTCTAATATAGAATGTTTTGCTGCCTCAATAGATGGTGTAAATCATTGTTGAAACAGTAAGAATACTTGGAGGTGGTCTTGAGTAACTATCGCAATTTTCTCTCTTGACAACTTATACCATTTAACTTTGTCTCGTTAAATGATATGATCAATCTTTATCAAAACACTTTGTTAGGGCCTAACACTTACCAACATAATCAAGTAATTGGAAGTGGTGGTTTTTAACCCCAAGTTAATAGAAGGTTCATGTATTACTAAGCTTTCAATTTTGGATTGGAATTGAAAAAAAAAAAATGTTCATGTATTACCAAGCTTTAAACATGTTTGACACTCTAATACCAAGCTTTCCATCTACGAGTGTGTTTGACATTTTTCCTCCGTCCCAAAATAAACATGTTATTACCATCGGTCACATGAATCCTTTTCCCCCATTCATGCCTAGGTGCCTTCCATATTTGATACATGCACTTATAGTTTACGCTGATGTGTCCCAACCATCCCCAACGGTCGTCTCACATTTTATCTTCTATCGAGTCACGTCATGGTGGGAAGTCAGGTGGTTAATGTTCCCAGCTTCATGGTGAGAGCGGACTCACAGAAGAACATTGACTTACCACTCACAGCCTAGCAATGTTGTTGTTTTTTCAAAAACTGTACTACCACTGCCCAAAAATGAATGACCAAATTATTTTCAAATTTACTCTTCATCAAGAGCAAAATTGATTTTTTAGGGATAGCGCCTTCAAATGTGTTATTCTGAAGTCATATCTGCCGGAGGAAGTTCAAATTTCCCACAGACGGAGACAACGAACCAACTAAACCTCTGGAGGAAAGATCCAAAACAGTGACTCTCCTATGGCGCCGACCACATGTTACACCTTCCCATTGGCAGAAATGGAGAGAATCGTTCAACGACCCCAAAATACCTTCAGGGTCACTCACAATCATTGACCTGATGGCCAGCAACGCGAGGCAATCGGGTTCAATTCATTCGTGTTGAAGGCATCAGAACATAGGTTTTCAATGGAGATTAACTAGGAAGGCACTGATCAGTGAGCAGGCAATAACAAGAGAGTTCAATTAACCAAAAAAAAAAAATGTCTGTAATCAATATTTGGATATTTTAGAAAATGTAAATATTAGTAGATAGTGTTATGTGCGATACTATCAAAAATGAAGTATATACATACTATTCAACCTATCATTAAGAAGGTATTTTATAGAAACCTATTCCCCTGTTTAAATTTCGATGATTTTTTTTGTTTTTTTGCAGGATATTGTTATGTGCGATACTATCAAGAATGAAGTATATACATACTATTCAACCTATGATCAAGAAGGTATTTTATAGAAACCTATTCCCCCGTTTAAATATCGATGATTTTTTGTTGTTTTTTTTTTTTGCAAACCCACCAAGGATTTATCCTTGCCTGTCCCAAGTCAGGATAAAGGGCGAGGGTTGCGGTAGGCATGTGACAGCCAGCGTAAAAATTTTGTCACATTAACATGACATGAATCAGAATATGAATATCGTTGGGGCGTTTCCTCAGCAGCGACGCGCTACACTTCAAAGACCTGGGTGTAGTGATAAGTATGCAAAGGTTGCTAGGTCGTCGCCCGGAAGCGACGCGCCATCTCTTCGCCCGGGGGTGGTGTCAAATATGCAAGGGTGCGCTACACTTCAAAGACCTGGGTGTAGTGATAAGTATGCAAAGGTTGCTAGGTCGTCGCCCGGAAGCGACGCGCCATCTCTTCGCACGGGGGTGGTGTCAAATATGCAAGGGTTCCCGCATTGCGGACGAGTGCGGGTAAAGAAGCTAGTCCATGGTAGGTGTAAGGGTAGTGGGATGCGCTTTGGAACTTGGAACATTGGATCATTGACAGGGAGATCAGCAGAGGTGGTGGAAGTTATGAGGAGGAGGAAGATTCACATAATGTGTCTACAGGAAACTAAGTGGGTTGGAGAGAAAGCAAAAGAAATATCGCCTTGGGGTTTTAAGCTTTGGTACTCAGGAAAGGATAAGGGTAGAAATGGAGTGGGTATCATTATTGATAAGGAGTATATTAATGATGTGGTGGAAGTGTACAGGAAGAGTGATCGAATTATGGGCATTAAACTGGTGATACGTGATGAGATTATAACTATTATTTCCGCCTATGCACCACAAGTAGGGTTGGATGCATCTGTTAAACAAGTGTTCTGGGAAGATTTGGAGGAGGTAGTGCAACGAGTACCTAGTGGTGAGAAATTAGTGATTGGTGGTGATCTGAACGGAGATGTGGGGTCTAGTCGACATGGCTTTGAGAGCATACATGGAGGTTTTGGTTTTGGGGAGAGGAATAAAGCAGGAAATAGTATCCTGGACTTTGCGTTGGCATATGACTTGAGTATAATGAACACTTGGTTCAAGAAGAGAGAATCTCACTTGGTGTCCTATAGGAGTGGAGGTAATGCGAGTCAGATTGACTTCTTCTTAGTAAGAAATACTTGTAGAAAGAGTTATACAGATTGCAAGGTTGTTCCGGGTGAGAGCACAGCAACTCAACTTAGACTGGTGGTACTTGATTTTCGAAGTAAGAGAATTTCGAGGAAGAGAAAATCACAGGTAGACCCTAGAATCAAGTGGTGGAGACTTCAAGGGGAAAATCAACCGAAATTTGTAGCTAAGATGGTCGATACCGGTATTTGGGCGGGTAATATGGAGGATATGGATATAGATTCGACTTGGACTAAGATGGTACATACCATAAAGGAGGTGGCGAAAGAAGTCCTTGGAGAATCTAGAGGAAATGGGCCACCAAGTAAGGACACATCATGGTGGAACGAGAAAGTAAAACAAGCAATAAAGGGCAAGCGAGAATGCTACAAATTATTGGGGAAATGTAGGAGCGACGAGAACTATGAGAAGTATAAGGAAGCTAGAAGAGATGCTAAGAAAGCAGTAAGAGACGCAAGAGCAAAGGTGAATCAGAAACTTTATGATAAGTTGGATACATATCAAAAGTCCGAATCGCAAAATGATTCGTTGATCGCATATCATTTAATGCTTTTTTCCCGTAAAATCGCTAACAATGTAATGCCCTGTTCAAAATCGGAGTTCGACATTCGAACTCTCTTTCAAAACGCGCAAAGTAACGTTTGGCATCCAAACGATCATCTTTAAAACTCAAAATCCGACGTTTGACATTCAAACGCTCTTTTCTTAAACGTCAACATATGACACTTAAGTAAAATTCAAAACGCGTCATTCGCACCTCTTTTCCTAAAAACTCCAAAACCAACGTTTGTCATTCAAACGCTCGCCTTTTCCAAAAATCACAAAATCAACGTTTGACATTCAAACCCAGATTAAGCTTGTCATTCAAGCCCCCATTTTCAAGATGCAAACACACACACACACACACAATATCGAGAAAGGTAGAAAGACTCGTCATACGAGGCATTTCGGGTGATCTCAAAATACTCTTCCCGAAACGTAACGTGACCTCCGAACCTAACAATCTCTGGTACTAAAAAGCCTTTTTGTCACGTTTTTTCTACCAATAAAAACTACACCCCCTTTTCAAAGCCTTTTCCAAGTTTTTGCTACCAATAAAAACGACACCTTTTCCGCTAAGCCGTTTTTCAACGTTTGGGCTCAAAATATAAAACCGCGTGGCGACTCCTCTCCTTCCCGAAAGTGAGGTCCCAAACATCCGCGAAAGACAACCGCATTCGCCGCGCGCGAATCCCGGGTAATTTCAGCAGCTATGGCAATCAAAATTCTAACAGACTTAAGCATGACAACAGGCGAGAAGGTTTCATCATAGTCTACACCATAATTCTGCCTATATCCCTTTGCTACAAGCTTAGCCTTATAAGTATGCACCTTCCCATCCATGTCAGTCTTCTTCTTGAAGACCCACTTGCACCCTATGATTTTTACACCTTCGGGTGGCTCAATCAAGTTCCAAACTTGATTATCCGACATGGATTGCAATTCGGATTCCATGGCTTCTAACCATTTATCCGAATCGGGATCGGGCATCGCCTCTTGATAGGAAGTAGGTTCATCATTCTCAATGACTTCCACTTCATTACTTTCCGACACGAGAAACCCATATCTCTCTGGTGCGGATCGTAACCTATCCAATCTACGATGGACTTGTGGATCTTGAACCGGTTCCACAACTTCTTGTGGACTTGGTTCAGTCTCTACTATCGGTTCCATGTTATTTTCGGGTTCTTGAACTTCTTCAAGATCAATTTTACTCTCACTAGATGCTTTATTGAGAAACTGTTTCTCAAGAAAAGTACCATATTGAGCAACAAACACTTTGTTCTCATTGCGGTTGTAAAAGTAATACCCTTTGGTTTCTTTAGGGTAACCAATGAAACTAACCTTGTCAGATTTAGGTGCTAACTTATCAGAGACAAGTCTCTTCACATAAGCTTCGCAACCCCAAATCTTCATGAAAGACAAACTAGGTTTTCTTCCATACCACATCTCATGTGGGGTCTTAGGAGCCGATTTAGTAGGGACTCTGTTCAGTGTGAACGCAGCAGTCTCTAATGCATGTCCCCAAAAGGATATAGGAAGGTCTACTTGACTCATCATCGAACGAACCATATCTAATTGGGTTCTATTCCTCCTTTCGAAAACACCATTCCATTATGGTGTTCCGGGTGGAGTCAACTCTGAAACAATTCCACAGTTTTTGAGATGATTTTCAAACTCTTGGCTCAAATACTCACCACCACGATCTGATCAAAGTGCTTTAATTGTTTTGCCAAGTTGATTTTGTACTTCATTTTGAAATGTTCTAAACATCTCAAACGATTCACTTTTGGACTTCATCAGATAGACATAGCCATATCTAGACAAGTCATCGGTGAATGTAATGAAATACCGAAATTCTCCCCTAGCAATGCTGCTTAATGGTCTACATACATCTCATGTACTAGGATCAATAAGTCAGTAGCCCTCCCACTACTCTTAGTGTAGGGTGGTTTGGTCATTTTATCCAATAGACGAAATTCACATACCTCAAATGATTCATAATCATATGAGTCTAAATGTCCATGTTAATAGAGTTTAGATATACGTTTCTCATTTATATGACCAAACCGGCAATGCCATATGAACGTGTTGTTCACATTATTCGGTTTAGATTTCTTACTTATATTATAGATATCTTCAATATTATTTTGTTTCTCAACATCAAGGATATAAAGGCCATTAAATGAATCTGCAATACTATAAAGCATATCATTTAAATATATAGAAACTTCTTATTCTCAATAAGAAAACTATATCCTTTATCATCCATATAAGAAACAGAAATAATACTCCTACTCAAATCCGGAACGTAGTAACATTTGTTCAAAACAAGTACTAGTCCACTAGGTAAAGTAACTTCATAAGTTCCTACGTCAAATGTAGCAACTCTTGCTCCATTCCCCACACGTAGGTCCACTTTACCCTTTTGAGTAGCTTTCTATTCTTCAAATCATGCACATTTAGACAAATGTGGGATCCAATCTGATATCCAATATCCATGAATAAGAAGTAGAAAGGAAAATATCTATTATATGATACCTGAAGTAGTAGCAATCATATTGCCCTTCTTCACCTTTTAGGCCTTCCTTAATAAGCTTGCAACTTTGCTTCCAATGAACAATCACATTGCAATGGTAGCAAAAAGCATCCTTTTGAGACACTTAGGGTTTAGCCTCTTCGGCTTTGGCAACTTTTGCCACAGGTTTAGCAACCTTTGCTTTACCTTCCTTTTTGAACCCCTTTCTTGTGTTAACCATTAACACATTTGCGGATTCCTCATTTTTCATCTCATGCATTAAGAGCCTTCACCACAACATACATCTTTTGCCTAGCTTGCACTTGGAACATTTCCTTTGTGCTATGTGCTAGAACAAAAACAGCTTCCATGTGTTCAAGGTCCTTCTCAAGAGCCTTACACATGATGGCAAACATAAGGCAAACAACATCATAGGAATCGTCTTTATGTTTCTTATGTTTCTCCTTATCTGCCCTTTGCAACATTTGCAGTGGGTTCAACAGGAATAGATTCGTCAAGAACGTACAATTTTGCTTAAGAACACTTCTTGAGCATCTGATCAAATCAGAATAATTTGTACCGTTCTTTTCGAACTTTGTCCTTCTCAAGGACGGATCGCAGTAACAATGATTAATCATAGTTTAATGTTATTCCACAATAAGATATGCATACAATATGAACACATATAAGCATCAAATCATTTACCATCTAAGAGCAAATAATATATTTCACAAATACTCCCACTAAATTATACACCTTCAAATACAAGCATGTGTCATATAATTATAGTGGGCTAAGATCCATATTTCAGTTGATTTTTGTTTAACTGAGTCAATGCCCGAAATCAAGCTATTTAGGTAGAAACATCAATCATATCACTATATGACTCTTAGATCTTTTATGAGATTTCCTTAGACATCATATGTCAAAAACATGTTTTAAATCTCATCTATGCCTTGGGTCAAATCTCATTTGAAAGCACCAATTAAGTCAAAACCTTTTTCAAACGTATGAGACATGGAACGATGCAGCTAACTGAGTCAAAACTACATCAACCGTTATCTCATCTTGATCACAAATTAAGATATAAGATGCGCCCAACTGAGTCAAAATTACATCAAATATCCTAAAATATCTCGAGTGTTCTAATCAAGGAATGGCATAAGACTTAAATATTTAGAAGGTTTTCATATTGTAACAAACATCGCATGGTTGTAACATAAATCTCACGTGTACATAATTATGAACACAGGGCTTCACAAAATTTCATACAAACAATTTGATTCAATTTTGAGAAATTACAAAATTAATTTAATCATATTAAACAAATCATCAACCTATGTAATAAACTAATCATATTAATCCATCATAAATCGTAATCATGGCATATCTCATATACTTGTTTTCATAAAGCAAAACACATAAAATCTAGATCTATTTCATATAGCATGGATAGCAAATAATCAAATTAAATATAGCATGCCAATTTCAATCCTAATCATGGCAAGACAGGGCTCTGATACCACTGTTGGGTTTTGGGGTTACAAACGCAGCGAAAGAACTTAGAAATAACAAACAAAACCCTAGCCCTTTAGATCTGTCTAGCATGAAGAGATTAGAAAAACATGAAATAGAATTACATACCTTAAATGCGATTATGTTTGTCAAAGTAGATCTCAAAATTCAAGCCTAGAATTTTGATGTCGAATCTTCTATCTTCCTTGTTCAACCTTGGTGATGAATCAATCAACGGAGATCTTCAAGCCTTAGGAGATAACGCAACCTCCCTCTAATGGTGATCCACACATGAGCGAACCAAGAACTTCTTCTTGTTGGATTGCTAGATGATCCTTCCGATTATTAAAACGTTTTCAATAATCAATGGCAAAAACAATGAAATTGATTTTGGAAATTTTGATTCTTAATCAAAAATCAAAGCCTAGAATTTCATAAACCTAGAACTTTGATGTGTGTGAGAGAGAGGAGATTTTGGCTGCACAAGGATTTCTATTTATGCATTGGTATAAATCCCTAACACTTAGGGTTAAGTCCTTTTCAAACACAAAAACCTTATCAGCCAAGGAAACACGTACGGACTGGAAAGGTTTATCGCGCTACGTGATATGCCAGTGGATGATTCTGTCGCACTACGAGCTAAGCCAGGAAATTAACGTGTGCTGATTAAGGGCACGAGTTGTGCCATAGAGCACGAGTCGTGAGCAAGCAAAAACACTCGTTCCACGAGTCGTGACCCAAAATTCAGTCGTGCTGATTCATGGTACGAGTCGTGACTCCCGGGTACGAAGTCGTGCCTGCCATGGCCAAGTGTGTCACGCCACATGCCATGCCAGATTTCCAATTTTCCCAATTTTCAGCCAGAATCAAATTTGCTCTTTGTGTGTGACCCAATAGGAATTATATTATGTTGGTAGTGAGTCAAAACATGACCTCACAAGACATAAGTGGTTTCTAGCAAACCATTATATCCACCCAATTAATATAACATCAAAGCTTGATTCCTCGATAGATCAAATGTCACAATCCCTTTGTCCACGATGTCCAATTGAACATGAGTCATGGTCTATGTCAACTCATTCCGTTCAATGCTTTCTCGATTTCGAATATGTTGATAATCCAAATGCATTTGATCTCTATCAAATCACTTGAGTGTGGCCACACATTTCATCAACATCATTCATCGAGGGGCCTAAGCAAACATCTCTTTCAACGAGAGGGACAAATCCCATCTTGACTTATCATTCTTCCCTACATGAATCCAATCGTGCCAACATAGCCCTTATTGCTATCCGATTAAAGATAGTGTTAGACTATATCAAACACAATGTTAATCATGTGGAAGACGATGATAATCTCAGGTTCAAAGGATTCAATGACACGACTATCATGAGATTTAATTATGACAACAGACCATGTCATAAATCTCACAAGTAGGTCAAGTCCAATACTTGTTCTCTAGCAAGTATCCATAAGTGTAATGTGCATCTGCATGCATATAATCATCTCCATGATTATCCATTACCAATTTATACTAGTTGTTCACAACAACTAGGGACGCAATTCAATATAATAAACATGCAAACATATAATGAACCAAATAAACATGTTCTATAATAAATGATAAAGATGATACATAACAGTTCAAGTTAAACATAACTATAGCCTAGGGCACTACACCAACAGTAGTAGTAGTAGTAGTGGTGGTAGTGGTAGTAGCGGTAGTAGTGTTAGTGGTACTAGTGGACCTAGTGGTGGTAGTGGTGGTAGTAGTAGTGGTGGTGGTATTAAAGGCGTTGCATTAGTAATATAACAATTGCATTAGAAGGATATAATGCAACGCCAAGTAACTTAATGCAAGGGTGTTATTGAAGGCGTTGAATTAGTGATACAACAATTGCATTAGAAAGATATAATGCAACGCCAAGTAACTTAATGCAAGGGTGTTATTGAAGGCGTTGCATTAGTAATATAGCTATTACATTAGAAAGGATATAATGCAACGCCAAGTAACTTAATGCAAGGGCTTTATTGATGGCGTTGCATTAGAAAAATCTAATGTAATGCCTAGAAACCTAAGGCAACGCAGAAGTCATAGTTGTTGTAATAATTCAAATAAACCGTTGCATTAATGAAATAATGCAACACCATTCTAAAGCATTGTTGCATTTGATGCATTTTATGCATTACATTTGTTTGAAAATGTAGTAGTGCGTTCCTCTTCGACCTTGCTCATTAATTTATGCATCTCTACCAAAAGTTCTATGGGAGTGGTCGCCGCCAGATTGGGGTTGCAAGAGAGATCCGAGAAGATATATTAGGGAGGCAATTAGGGGTGCAAGTGGTTTGGTTCAAACTGCGGTTTAAGACCGAATCGAACCAAATAATGTGGTTTGGGTTGATTTTCAAGTATGAATGGTTCGGTTCGGTCTCAAATTTTGGCAAACCACATGGTTCGGTTTGGTTTGTGGTCTGATCCTCCCATACCGAACCAAACCAAACCAAACCAAATCAAACCAAATCGTGGTTTGAAATCGAACCGCGAGACCAAACCACATTACATAAACTAATCCTAACTCCTGTTTTGTATCTTATTTAATATTTTCGTATATTTATTAAAATTTACTCTTAGATCAATAAAAAAACTACATTACATAAACTAATCATAACCCCGTTGTGTATGTTATTTAATATTAATTTCATCATTTATTATCGTCATTACGACACATAAATAACCAAGTTCTCTCCACAATCGAATATTGTAAAGTGTTTTTCTTCCTTCGACCTCTTTCTTCCTCTAGTCGCTCTCTTCCTCCGGCTTTCCTCTTAATGCCCGCATCTTTCGCTCTTCCTCCGAGATCACAGAAAATTTAAACAATATGGAAATGAGTTTCGATCTGAATCGTGGTTTGAACAGTGTCCAAATCATGGTTTGATCCACGGTTTGGACCGTGGTTTTAACCACATTATTGAACTGCGATTTGAACCAAACCGAACCAAATCATATAGATTTGGTTTGGTTCGGTTCGATTATTTTCATGTTTTGATTCGGTTTGGAATTTTCTCGAACCGATGACTAGTGGTTCGGTACGTAAATTCCCCCAAACCGAACCATTTACACCCCTAGAGGCAATAGTGATTTTGAAATATCATTAAACCAAGTAGGGAATGATTTATAATATTTATCCTCCAAATGGATCCGATTGGAATATTGAAATTATGTCCCCCTATTTAAGAGAATTGGAGTATTTGAGGGACCTTAAATATATATATCTCTCTCTCTCTCTCTAAGAATTACCATCACCAACGTCGACCACACACAAATACACACTCCAAAACCCACAAAAACCCTTTTAGAATCTGCAAGGGTTTAAGTAGAAATAAAGCCTTGATGCAAGGAATGGATGTTTTCCCGCGTCTTTTTGTTGGAAATTGCTCTCAACAGTATGTAAGCTGATTCATCCGTTGCTCTCAACGCATTAGCCCGGTAAATCACGTCTCATTGTTTCCATATATATCTCTCTGTTTTGTGCTTTCAATTCTAAAGTGTCCATTGTCCGCTTATAATTTTAGGGTTATTTCCTTTTCGATTTCCACGGTGAGGGAGAGAGACGGCAAAGATAGGGAATTTGGGGAAATTGAAGGACAGATAAAATTATGTGAATGATTTCAGCTAATGCCATTTTGGGCTCGGCTGGTCATAAAAGGATGAAGATTCAAGGTTATTGTAAGAAGCATCCTATCAAAATTTTAATTCATAGTGGTAGTACACATAGTTTTGTTGATCCTAAGGTGGCTGAAAGGTGGGTTGTAACATTGACGAAACAATACCGTTAAAGGTCTCAGTGGCGAATGGAAGTCAGTTGTTGAGTAGATCGGTATGTCCAAAGCTCAAATGGACCATGCATGGAAATGTGTTTTAGAGTAGCAGGCGGACGATTCCATTGGGAAGTTTTGATATAGTTTTAGGAGTTGATTGGATGAAGGAGTTTAGCCCGATGACTTTTGATTTCCGAAAGATGAAGTTAACCTTTGACAAGGATGAGAAGAAGGTGACATTGCAAGGTAATAGGGGTAAGACTCCCATTTTGAAGCAGATTACAGGGAAGACATTTCCAAGATTTTTGCAAAAAGCTACCAAGGGATTGGTAGGCCAATTGAACTTTATGGAATGTAAGTTGGATGACGTCAGTTGTTACAGTTTGGATATGCAAGAAAATTTTGAACCCGCGGGAGCTTTGCCGGATGAGTATGCTGATATTTTCGAAGAACCCAAGGGTTTACCACCTCATAGATCCCATGACCACCAGATTCCCTTGAAATGTAATGACGCCGCAGTGCATCAAAGACCCTACAGGTACCCATTTGTCCAAAAAATGAAATTGAGAGACTTGTCAAGGAAATGTTAGACTGTGGCAGTGTGAGTCCTTTTGCTTCTCCGGTACTGTTGATCAAGAAAAAGGATGGTACTTTGGCGATTTTGTGTTGACTATAGAGGGCTTAATCAAATAACCATTAAAGACAAGTTTCTGATACCTGTTATAGAAGAGTTACTCGATGAATTACATGGCTCGAGTTATTTTTCTAAGGTTGATTTGAGGTCTGCTTATATGCAAATCAGAGTAAGGAATGGTGATGTGCATAAAATATCATTTAAGAATCATAGTGGCCATTATGAATTTTTGGTGATGCCTTTTGGATTAACGAACGCTCCGACTACTTTTCAATCTCTAATGAACCAAGTGTTCCAGCAGCAATTAAGGAAGTTTGTTCTCGTTTTTTTTATGACATACTGATCTACAACTCATCGATGGAGTTGCATATGTCTCATCTTAGACAAGTCTTTGAGATTCTGCGAAATAATAAGTTGTTTGCCAAGAGATCAAAGTGCCAGTTTTGTCAACCCAAGATCGAATATCTTGGCCATATTGTGTCATCGGAAGGGATAGCTGCTGATCTGGCTAAGGTGGAAGCTATGAAGAACTGGCCTAAGCCTAAGACTATAAAATGTTTGAGGGGATTTTTGGGTCTTACTGGTTACTACAAGAGATTCGTGAGGAATTATGGATCCATTAGCAAACCCTTAACCAAAATGTTACAGAAAGATTAATTCAAATGGACTACAGATTCTGAAGTAGCGTTTGAGCAGCTCAAGAGTGCTATGTGTTCTACACCGGTCTTAGCCATGCTTGATTTTTCAAGGGAGTTTGTGATTGAAACAGATGCTTCTCAAACTGGAATAGGTGCTGTGTTAATGCAAGGGGGGAAACCTATTGCCTTTTTGAGCAAGGCCTTAGGTCCGAGGTCTATTTCGTTCTCAACTTATGAGAAAGAACTCATGACAATCGTTTTTGGCAGTTCAGAAGTGCCTCCCCTATTTGATAGGTCACCATTTTATTATAAAAACTAACCATCAGTCTTTGAAATATTTTTTGGAACAGAGGGTAAGTACCTTGTTACAACAGAAGCGGCTGGGCAAAATTGATGGGCTATGATTATGAAATTCAATATAAGAAAGGGGGGGGGGGATAATGTGGTCGCTGATGCATTGTCAAGACAATTTGAGAATGGCTCTTCGTGTAGTGCTTTAACTATTATGCGACCTAAATGGATGACAGAGGTTGAAAAGTCTTATGAAGGTGATGGTAGGTGCATTCCTTAATCTCACAATTACTGATAAGCCCTCATCCAGAGTTTGTCTATGATAAAGGGATTTTACGAAAGAATGGCAAGTTGTATGTGGGAAGTAATGGTGAGCTTCGGAAGCAAGTCGTGGAAAAATTGCACAACTCTGGCATGGGGGTCACTCTGGTCTTTATGGGACAGTGAAACGGGTAGAACAATATTTTTTTTGGCCAGGGCTATCTGCATTTGTAAGGAAAATGGTGTCTGAATGTGAGGTTTGCCAAGCTAATAAGAATGAGAATGTTGCACCTCCTGGGTTATTACAGCCCTTACCCATTCCGGAAAGACCTTGGATTGATATATCCATGGACTTTGTTGAAGGTCTTCCCAAATCTCAAGGCATGGATTGTGTTATGGTGGTCGTTGACAAGTGAACAAAATACTCTCATTTCATTCCCTTAAGTCACCCATTTACAGCAGCGACTATAGCTAAATTGTTATTGGGAAGTGTTTATAAATTGCATGGGTGTCCTGGTTCTATCGTGTCAGATAGAGATAAAGTGTTTGTTAGTTTGTATTGGAAGGAGCTATTCCGTTTAATGGGAACTACTTTAAAAATGAGCTCATCTTACCACCCCCAAACCGATGGTCAAACCGAGCGAATTAATCGATGCATGGAGCACTATTTGAGGTGCATGTGCAGCCATAGACCTCATCAATGGATGGCATGGATTTCATTGGCAGAATATTGGTACAAAACCAATTTCCATTCAGGAACTGGACACTCTTCTTTCAAGACCCACTATGGATATCAACCTCCATCAATTGTTCCGTACGTACCAAATTCTACTAAGGTTGCTTCATTGGATGAATTGATGAAGGAGAGGGAATTGGTGGTTCAGACCTTGAAACTCAATTTACAGTTAGCTCAGTCAAGGATGAAGAAGCAAGCTGATAAGAATATGAGTGATAGAGTATTTCAACCTGGAGATTGGGTGTACTTGAAACTTCAACCATATAGACAGGGGGTTCACTGGTGCAAAGAGTTAATCAGAAGCTTTCACCTCGATATAATGGACCTTATTTGATTCGGGAGAAGATTGGAGAAGTAGCCTACATGTTGGAGTTACCCGCTCAGTCAAAAATCCACCCCGTGTTCCACGTATCTCAGCTCAAACGAAAAGTGGGTTATTCTTCTGTTGTGACTGTGGAATTACCTACTGTAGGTGATCATGGTGAGTTGAGGATATCTCCAATGACAATTTTACAGTGAAGGATGATTATGCACAACAACAGGGCTCTTCCTCAAGTTTTGGTGCAGTGGTCTAACTCTCCTAGTGAAGACGCAACTTGGGAATATGTGGCATGGATTTATGATAAGTTTCCAGAACTTGATCCTTGAGGACAAGGATCATTTGAAGGAAAGGGCAATGTTATGGATGGATGCTTTACAGTGTCGTTTTACATTAGTAGTTTGTTTATTCAATAAGGTCTGTTTAGTCCTTTCTCTATGTTAGTTGTGGGGCAATTATAACATATCACATTTGGAGGTTGGAATTGGAGGTATATGTTGTGTAACTGAATCAGAGAATGGGAAGAAAAATTTGTTCAAAACGTGATTTCCTACCATCTTCTTCGTTATCTCTTTCTTATCAATTAGGTCAAAGTCTTGTTTTGCCTTCTGAACAGCAGGATACAGGAGCTCTATCTTACGAGCCTCCTCGTTTCCCAAGCTTGGACATCCCCCTTTTCAGCTGTGATCTAATAGAGCCTGGTAAAGACATGCAGCATGAGTATAGTCCTCTTGGTATCCGCCAGCTGATGATGACTTCTATGAATTGTTTTAGTCCAACGAGGTTGTGGGATTCTCCTTCACGAGATGGCTGCCCAGAGACTGTGCTGAAAAGTTCTGCCAAGACTTTCACAGGCACACCATCCATATTGAAGAAGCGACATCGAGATCTTCTGTCACCTTTGTCTGAAAAAAGGTGTGAAAAGAAGTTAGAAAGTTCATTCTCTAATTTGAGCAGAGATTTTTCTCGGTTGGAGGTCATGTTTGAAGAGAGTGTGAATGACCAATCACCATTCAGACACAAATTAATTTCTGGACCCTGTATTGAAGATAAAGAAAACTTGTGTAATGATGGTAAAAAAGAGGAGCACAGAGAACACTCGTTGCACAATAGAAGCTCGACTAGTGATACTGATGCCAAAGCTAAAGATGATGCTTATTCTGTGGATGGGAACGTGAGTTCTTTTCTCTCTGGCTGTTCTTTTATTTTGTTATTTTCTTATGGGAACATAACATGCACGTTTGAACTGTGGCTCATACGTTTGTTTAACATATAGGCAGGGAAAACTGGTCTTTACCTGTATTTAAACTTGAGATACCCCAATGGAGCCTGGTTTTTCGATTTTGATTTTCTTTGAAGTTATATAGCTTTGTTCTTCGAGCTTATAATTTCTTGTGATAATCCTTTCCCCTGATGTATTTGTTTTTGGAATGGCATAATTGGCTGATGCTCGTTAAATCTTGATATTTCCTAATAAATAGGTGCAAGAATCTTCTGGAGTCCTTAGTGGGAATATAATATTAGAATTCTATATTATATATTGTTATATATTTTATATAGTTTATGAAACTCAATCTGTGTATTAGATTAGGAAAGAAAATATTTGTATAGATCTAGAAACCTTCTAGGAGATTACCTCCTCTCATTGTAAACCCTATAAATATGTAACATAATAAAATTGAGTCATTCATATCAATTCTCTCTCTCTCTCTATCTCCATGTATGAATTGACTTTGCCTATCATCCTTTATTCTAATAGTCCTTACGGGGCCTAAGTGCTAGAACTCTTGGAGATAAGAATCACATAAATTTAGAGACTGTGCCAAATCAAGCCACTGTCTCCGAATCTCCGTCCAAGAATCTATGTCTATCTGTAATCAGCCCCCGCAGTGTCTCTGTCAGTGGTAAGAAGGGTGGACGCCGTTTGGTTTTATCCTCCACACTATCTGCTCCTTTGCCAACACCCTTGGAGATCAAGACTGAAAAGGCAGTAAATGATGCTAGTCTTGAAAACGTTAGCATGTAAGATGCCTATACTTTTATATAAATCATGTCCCCTTTTCCGCATTACTTACTTTTGAGATTATCTAATGTAGTTCTTTGAAAGAGTCACCTAGATCTTATTTTTGTTTTTTGTTTTTCGTGCTTGTTAACCTTTTCTAATGTCATTAGAAATCAGTGAGGTCTCTACTAATTTGTTTCTAATCTTTGCTTGCCTAATGATTTGTGATCTTAGTTTTAGTGAAACTCCATTCAAGAGATGTTTTGAATCGCCTTCAGCTTGGAAATCTCCTCGGTTCATAAACTCTTTTGTGCCAGGTCCAAAAGTTGATACAGACATAACAATTGAGGTACTTAAAGTTTATGTTATATACTCCATCCGTCCCACCTCAACTTGCAAAAGTTACCCTATTTGGTGTCCCATTAAAACTTGACAAGTTCAAAAATGATAAGTTTTTAGTACTTGATAAATCATGGGGTCCACTTGTCAAACTCCCAAAAACTACCTATTTACTATTCCATACCTCACTTTCTCTCTCCTACCACATTATCCTCACTCACAACACCTTAATGTTATGTACTCCCTCTTAATTCCCGTGCCATGGCGATTTATTTGCAAGTTTAGGGGTACGGAGGGATTTTAAGTTTTATACCGTCATAATAAAGTGAAGGCACTTCTTAAAAGATTATCTCCCTCTTATCTCCATTTAAATTTAGCAGGATATTGGTTACTTTATGAGCCCAGGGGAAAGGAGCTATGATGCTCTCGGGTTAATGAAACAGTTAAGTGAGCATACAGCTTCTGCATTTGCCAATGCCCAAGAGGTTTTGGGAGATGAAACTCCTGATTCGATATTAAGAAAAACATGCTTAAATAATGAGAAAGAAGATCAAATCAACTGCTTGAACTCTACTTCAGATGCCTTGGTATGATTTATTTATTCTATCTAAAATAACAACGAAATATTTAATTGTTTGTTGTTGTCTTTTGCATTAGCTTAGCTACAGAAAATAGTAGACTTATCTCCCCTATCTATAGATAATCCCAGTAAGAGTTTTGAGTTATGGTGCTAGATAAACACAATTCATTTCTTGAGTACATATTTTACATTTCGAATTACTTGCATTTTTTCTCCTGGGATAATTTTGCAGACACAGGGGCGTGTACTTGATTTCAGCGAGTGTGGGACACCTGGAAAGGGGATCGTAAGTTTTCCAAGTCCCTCTTCGTACCTATTAATGGGTTGCCGGTAACTAGCTCATTCAGCGAGTAATTTACTGTATCACCAAAGAATTTAGACATGTTTGTAATTTTTTCTTCTCATCAGTGTCTATCATTTTATACAAAAGACATGTATATCTTATCTATCAATTAACTAGTACATGGCCGTGTACAAGGCCACGTGATTTTTTTTTTAATTGGTTTTAAAAAAATTTTTTTTTTTTAAGGGCAAAATGGGAAAGGGGCAGGCAGGCTAAAACTGGGGGAGGGGGAGGGGGCACAATTGCAGGCTTGCAGCCTGTTTGAAAGGGGAAGGGGGCAGCCTGTTTGGGATGGGGAATGGGGACGGGGAGGGGGAAGGGGGCAGGCGCCATTATAGAGAAACGGGAGAGCGAGAGAGAAAGAGAAACCTGTCTTAGCAATAATCACCCACCCATAACAGGTGCCATGCTCTTTACACCCGACAACTGCACTTACACAACAATACCTTAAATTAATACCAAAAAAATAATATCCAAATTTGACCCAAACTTCATGAGGTCGAGAAAATTTACCTTTCAACTCTAATAATGTTGACTCGGTATTTCATACGATTCCTTGAAGATTCTCTCCAACCGATCGTATCTTCGCAGTAAACCTGTTTTGAGAAGAAAAAATAGATAATAATATCATTCAAAAAATAGATAATAACAAAACAGGCAATAAACTTGCAAAAATGAAAAAAGAAACATTCTAATTTTTATACAAATTAGCCTCTTTCAAAAAAAAAAAAAACTTATTTGGTCAGGCCTAGAATGAGAACACGAAAAGAAAAATAAAGGCCCCTCCGCATCATCCAAAGCACTCTTCAAAAACAGTTCTAGATCCACAAAACCCATTACCCCAAAAATTAAAAAATGTAGAATTAGAAACAGAAATTAAGGCTCAGATCTGTAATAAAAATTAACAAAAATCAACAAAAAAGGAATGACTTAATAGTCGGTCAGATTGTAGGCCTTGTTGCGAATGAATCAAACATATGATAGCCACATTATTGCTATAATTCATTCATAAACACATGATTTTATGATCTTAAAAAAAAAAAAAACATAACAGATATTTTTTTTTTTTTTTCCAAAAAGCATGGGAAGTCTTAGGTAAAGTTATCTATAGTACTATAGTATAACACCCGTACAACATGCTCATATGCTTAAAACCACCCAATATAATCCAAAATATTATTTATCTTCAACTATTAAACTATTCACTGATCAGTAACAATTGAATGACACACATAATAACATCTCAAGCATACTCACTGAAATCACCAATTGGTGTTACACCTTGTCTGATCTTTCAATTTAGCTTAGTCGTATCCTTCTTTTCGCTCAATGAAATGTTATAAGAACAAATTAGGTGAAATCCCCAATTTTAAAAACTTTCAGATATAAAAGTAGATCGGGTGAAATCTCTGATATCAAAGTTTTAAGCCCTAGTTAACATTTTTTTTTGTCAAGAATAAGAAATAAAGAAAAATAATAATTCACTCAGATAATCACACACCCACCACAGATTTACCACATGGAAGTTCAAAAGAAACAATTCTTAAAGAAACAATTCTCAAATTCGAAGTTTCGAGCCCTAACTCGCGGATTTTGGCTCTAGATCACGAAATTGAGCATAAATCGAAGGAAAGACTCACCAGAGATATAGCTTCTTGTGATTTTGGCATGACGGTTTGCGTTGGTGTGGTAGAGAAGATGAAGAAAAAATGGTTGCAGATGGTGTGGAGTAGGAGAAGGAGAAGCTGTTTGATTTGAATTTGAAATTGGAATGGAAGAGAGAGAAACGTGTGGGTACGTGTGTGTGTTTAAAAAAAAAATTTTTTTTTAAGGGAGGGTAAAATGGGAAAGGGACAAAAAAGTGGGGGCAAAATGGTCAAATGGACACTTGGAACTGTTCATGGAACAGTGCCAACACCGCTGCTCCTTATACTATAGATTGAAGGTAGTTTTTGTCACCCATTTTATTGTTTTAATTTCTTCTATACCCAGTCTAATTCTTGAAGTGAAGAAGTTTCCCTTTTTCTTTTTCCGTCTTAAACAGAAAGTTAACTTATGTTAATGTAAGTGGGAATAGTGGGAGTGAAGAGGGACAGCTGTTTTCAAGCTTGGTGATAATACCGATGCTGCAATGGTGTTTGTTGACTGTTGTTTTGGTTTTCTCGTGTCGTTTGGGATGTTTTATCTATTTTCTTGATTTTGTATTGTATGAGTGGTTGAGTTGAGGAGTTGTTGTAATTCTTGTGGCTGTTGTGTATGATGTATTACCGTGTCCTCAAGCTCGCTCATTGTCTTGTAATGTGCCTGTTTTCTTACTACAAACTCTTGTTGGCTGTTAAAGAGAGAAGAAAAAAAGCAGATGACACACCGGGTGTCTCCATAAACCAATCTTGTTGTGTTGGGTGAGGTGTTGGTTCATGTTGGCCTCCCATGAAAGATCTCTCACTCTCTCGCACACACTACCAGTGTCGTTCTCACACATTTTCGTGGCATGAATCCATCAGACATGAATGCAACAAGTGTCATTCTCACATGTTTTCGTGGCATGAGTCCATCAGACATGAATGCAACAGTTTGACATATATGGCCTATTTTGGGTAATTTGATCTGATTTCTGAAGCCTAGAAAGAAACCAAATGGAAAGTTCTCTTTGTTCTTTGAAGATACCTAAGATGGCAACCAAATGACTAATGCTCTGTCAAATTTTCTCCATCTCAAAATAAAATAAATATTCAATGTTATTAATTAAGAATAAAAATGGATATTCATTTTGGAGTAGATTTTATCGGAATTGAGGTGGAAAGGGGTATGATGGCGGGTGCGAGATGATAGGTTAGGCTTTTTTCTTCTTCTTTAAATTCCTTAAAATATACTCATTTTGTCCCAAATTAAATATTGCATTCAGACTTATCAGACTTGTAAATGATTTTAAGAAATGAGTTTGGATATTGCTTGTATCCTAGTGAAATTAAACTGAAATTGTTTTCTTATTTAGAGATACAAGATTCATTTTGAAACAGACTAAAGGAAAGCACGACATATAAATGATTTTAAGAAATGTGTTTGGACTTAATTAGAATATATTGAAATTGTTTTTGTATATGTATCTCAAAAGAATAAGTCTGAGAATTGTTTTCTTCTAATGACGAGATCTTGAGAGTAAAGAAAACCTTGCCGTAAGATGCCTAAAATTAAGATTTAATGTTTCTCAAAAGAATTAAGTCTAAGAAATGAAGAGACTTTAATTGGACTACCATAACAAGCACATAGAGAGAAGAGGTGTTATGGGACCAGGAAGAAAACAAACTAGCTACCGGAATACACCTGGTTGATATGCTCCAAAGTATAAAGTGTTGGAACATTAACGATCCATTAACCATGAACCGACTCATAACTAGATTAAGAAGAGAATGAGAAGAAGAAGAAGAATAATACGGAAGCGTGTACCTGAAGAATCCATGATTGTGTTCTTGATCTTGTTCTTGAATAAATCAGAAAGTAGGGAAGTATGAAGATAATCTTCAAAATAGGGAAGAGTAGATCTTCTAAATGATAGTGCCCACACTTGATCTTCTTAGTGAATAAAGAGAAGATTTGTGACTGAATTTAGTGAATGAATAAGTGTCTCTAAATGGCTGATGGATAGCCTTTATATAGATAGAGAAGGGGCACTTCATTTAGGGACTACACCCTTTCGTAAAGAAGGCGGTGAGAAGTTACCATTATGCCCATCATTTAATGGTACTTACACCTAATGGAATTCTACATATTTGGTCTATACTTTAACATTATTAAATGATTATAACATATGGAATTAAATAACACATATTATTAATCCATGTTCTAACAATCTCCCACTTGGATTAATATTAATATGTATCTTTTACTAAATAAATTCCTTAATCATTTATAACATGAATGACAACCCTTATGTGCACGTTTATTGTCATCCAACACAATCCCGTCCATTAGTCTTATAAGTATAGGGACTAAAGGGGCAGTCGTTGTAATTGATTCGCAACTAAACCCACATTAATCACATATATATATCCAACTAAATGACATAGATTAAGTATAGATATGTAGCATGGAATATTAATGAATATATATGAAGAATGCATATATATATTCTCCAAATAGTCCTACTTAACCAAATGAGATCAATATAAAACAACACAAAGAAATAGAAAACAACACAAACTCCCACTGATTTAAGCATTATCAAAAATTGTTTCACCCATATGAGCAGTATGCTCGTGAAACATCAAAAGAGATTACGCTTTACAAAATGGATCCAATAACATGGAGTTTGATCCTATAAGTTGTATATCTATTTGTTCATTTTATACTTATTTCTCTTCAATAAGAGATATAACCATATGATGTCTTTTGACATCTTTACATCCACTAAAACATAATCGAAATACTTAATGATCTCAAAATGTTCCGATTTTATATACATAAGCATGTAGTTTAATGTTTTATAGGTACTTCATCATTCTTTTGGATGCGACTTAATGTTCTTCTTTCCGAATTGTTTTGGTATTGACCAAGCATCCCAATAATAAATACAAGGTCTGTACGAGTACAGACTTGTGCATACATTAAGCTTCCTACTGCCGGTGCATAAGGGATATTTTCCATATACTTGGATTCAAAATTAATTTTAGGACATTGCTTTAGACTGAATTTATCTCCCTTAGAGATAGGGGTGTCATGTGGTTTACAATTTTCCATGCTAAACCTTTATAATACCTTCTCTATATAGCTCTTTTGTGATAATCTCAAAATACCTCGTGAATGATCACGATGAATTTGGATTCCTAATACAAAAGATGCCTTACCAAGATCTTTCATCTCAAATTTGTTTGAGAAATTTCTTAGTTTCTTTTAGAAGGTCCTAATCATTACTAGCAAGAAAAATATCATCCACATATAAGACCAAAATAATAAAACTACTCCCACTGAACTTATGGCACACACAATTTTTACCAAGATTCATTTCAAAGCCAAATGAAAGAATAACTTGGTTAAATTTTAAGTACCATTGACGAGACGCTTGCTTAAGCCCATAAATGGATTTCTTAAGTTTACAAACCAGTTGACTAGTTTGATCCGAATTAGTCACCATTTCTGGTTTCTTCATATAGATAGTTTCCTCAATGTTGCCATTGAGAAAAGCTGTCTTAACATCCATTTGATGAAGCTCAAGATCGTAATGTGTCACTAATGCCATAATGATCATAAAAGAGGTTTTAGAAAATACCGAAAAATATTTCTTTATAATCAATGCCTTCCTTTTGAGTAAATCATTTAGTAACAAGACGTGCCTTATATCTTTCCATATTACCTTGCTAATTCCTTTTGGTTTTAAATATCAATTTATAACCAATAGGTTTTACACCTTCAGGTAATGGGACAAGATCCCAAATATCATCGTCTTTCATTGATTTTAACTCCTCATTAATGGCATTGATCCACTTATGAGAATTAGGACTATTAATGGCTTCATGGAAGGTGATTAGATCATCTCCCACTAAACTTAAGGTGTCCTCATTCTCCGCAAGATACATAAATATCCGGAATAACATTTCTTCTTTCTCTAGTAGATCTTCTTAAGGGCACCGGTTCACCCTTATTTTGAGGTTGTTGAATTTCATTATGTCCAACATTTTCATGTTGTCCGTTATTTACGGGAGTCTCTATATTATTTTGAATTGTATGTTCTTTGTTGAATTTCAGGTATAATTACTTGATTTTCAACAGGAACTAAAGTTTGAGGAACAAAGAGTGGTTCCTCTAACTCTTCAAATTCAAAACAAAGAGTGGTTCCTCTAACTCTTCAAATTCAAAATCATTACTATTTCTCCCACTAAATTCAACATCCTCAAGGAACCTATCATTGCCAGTCTCGAAAAATGTTCTAGTTTTCGGGTTATAAAATTTATATCCCCTAGATCTCTCGGCATACCCTACAAAATAGCTACTAACAGTATTAAGGTCCAGTTTGTCCTCATTAGGCCTATAAGGTCTAGCATCTGCTGGACACCCCTATACATGAAGATGATTCAAGGACGGTTTCTTATTCGTCCATAACTCATAAGGGGTTTTGTCGGTAGCTTTTGAAGGTGCTCTATTGAGAATATAAGCTGCGGTTTTTAATGCTTCGCCCATAATGAGTGAGGTAAAGAAGTACAAGAAAACATACTTCTTACCATATCCTTAAGGATTTATGTCTCTCCAATATACTATGCTAGGTTTACCCAGCATGGTGTAGTGAGGGACAATCCTACACTCTCCAAAATAGCGAATATAAAGGACCCGGACGTTATTCACCCAATACGTTATACCGTCCGTAGTTTTCACTACCATGATCGGATTTAACGTTCTGAATAGTCTTTCTTATGCCTTAAAAGACTTGAAAACGACCAATGATTGAAACTTTACATGAAGAAAATAATGTATCCATAACGAGAGTAATCATCCATGAACGTAATGAAATATTGTTGACCATTCCATGAAGGGTTAATGAATGGTCCACAAATGTCCATATGAATTAGTTCCAAGACGTTTGATACTCTCAAAAATCCTATTTCCTTTAATGTTTGTAAATTTATTCTTTAAAAACACTTAATGCAAAAGTTTTATCCGGAGTATCAAGTTGTTTTTAGAATTCCCTCCGACATAAGCTTTATCAATTCTCCCTTTAGAGATATGACCCAAACGCCTATGCCATAGAATACAAGAATTTTCACTTGATAACTTTTGCTTAGTGCCTTTAGTTTTGATTTCATTATTATGGGACCCATTAATAGTATTTACTATTTGAAGTAAATAAAATTGTCATTGTTAAGATAAAGTACTAATACCGACAACCTTGGAATTGAAAATAAGATCACATTTATTATTACCAAATGAACAGGAATAACCTTCCCGATCTAATACCGTGGATCGATATCAAATTCCGCCTAAATAATCGGTACAATAAATGTATTATTTAATACAAAATAATAGCCAAGACTTAACAAAAATCCCTATGCCTATAACTTCAACCGGATTTCCAAACTTCCATATAGATGTATTTCTCATCTTCACCGGGATTCGGTAATTCAGGCAACCCTGTATACATGAACTAATGTGAGTTGTCGCACCAAATACAACCACTATGTATATTAAGGAATTGAAACCAAATTTGCCTTAGTACAAACAAGACCAAATGACATACCATCCTGAATTCGCCATTCGCGATACTTATGGTAGTCGTTCTTCATGCGAGTAAGGTCCTTGCAAAAGAAGCATTTCTTGACTTTATGTTCTTTAAATGATCCCTTATGCTTCTTACTTGCAACCGCAATTTCCTTCCCTCTTCTCTTAATCCCACGAGAAGAAGTAAATGCTGAGTGAGTACTTTCTAATTTGAGATATTTCATCATATCTTCCTCTAATGTCATATGTGAAAGTAATCCATTAATATTCCACTTTTTCTTTTGACATTTATAGGTCACTTCAAAAGGACCAAATTGAGGAGGAAGATAGATCAAAACTAAGTGCACGAGCAAATCTTCCGAAATCTCTAACTTAAGTGCCTTTAGTTTGATCGAAAGATGAAATAATTCAATAATGTACTCCCTAAGATTTTCTTCACCCTTGTATCGAATGGAAACAAGTTTCCACAAGAATTCAATAAAAATCTCAGCATTTTCGATCTCAGAGACATTGTCCAAAAATGTCTCTGAAACTGCATTTTCCATGATCATTAGACTCACGCGGTTGGACCGTTCCCATTGCTCAATATTTTTCCGTTCTATAACGGTATTTCCTTTAGTGAGAGCAGCGGGACTTGATTCCCCTAATGCGTGATCGATGTCCATATTGCCTAAGATCATCGTTATATTATTTTTTCCAAGTTTTAAGTTTAGTCCCAGTAAGCAAAGGTACATCATTTATAGCAGTAGTTACGGATGAAGCATTAATCAAATCTGAAGGAGAAGAACAAGAATGAAACAAACATATATAAGAAACTACATAATGATTAATTATATCAAATGAATTCCATCAAAATAAAAGATAATCAACATGACATCAAGACTAATCTTTGGATTGCGAATTGACTCACAATTTGATTTATCTTAGGGTAAACAAATAGCTTAAACAATACACTTTAAATACTTGCCTTCCTTTGGGCCGGATCAAGTACAAAAAGTGTCCTAAAGTTTAAGGTACTTGTTCCCCAGCAATAAAGAATATAAACAATTCACTTTAAATACCCGCCTTCCTTTGGGATGGTTCACATCATTTAAAATGACCAAAAGTTTAGTTCAATTATTACCCCATGAATGTAAATACTTAGTCAATAACAAGGTCTCCTTTGGGAAACAAGCATGTTATCACATATCAATATTTACATTCATCACTTTAACAAATTTGTATTTAAATAACGTAAATTGCTTTGGCAACAATATTATTTAAACAATGAATAAATTTGTTTAAGCATATAATTAATCATACTTTAGAGCACATAAGAATTTAAGGCAATTTCTGAAAGTTTAAAGGTAAACAAACAAGTGAAATGTATTATTAAAATATAGTATCCTTTTGTTCTACCTGTCCATTCTTAAAGTTTGATAACTCTAAGAACCACCGAAGCGCGACCGGTGTCCAGATACTATAATTTACTAACAAATTTTCACAAAATTCGGGCCAAAACTCAAAAATCTCTCTTCCCTAGCCAGCACGACTCGTGCCCACAAGCACGAATGGGGCACGAGTGGAAATGAAGTGCTTCGGTTTTAATCGTAACGACTTGGGAGCTTTGAAACGAGTCATGGGCACGAATGACCAAAGGACACGACTCGTGCCAAAAGGCACCGACTCGTGCTCAATGCCTTAATCATGAAAAGTCACCATTTAAACGACAGAATCAAAGGGCACGACTCGTGCCCAATAGCACGACTCGTGCCCACCGTCCGTATGGGGTTGGTGAAAAGTCATCGCTTTAACACCCTTTTTATGAACAGTGTTTGAATCAATTAGAGAGGCATCCATGTTCATCATGTATTCTTGAATTATTTTCATACTCTAATTCAGATTCGAGTATATTATGTTACTTCTAAATTATAAATTTACACAAAGGCTTTCAATTCTTAAATGTAAGATTATCCCATTTTTGAACATAGCCAGCCATCCTTGGATGCGTTGTGAGTTTGTTCATAATGCATAGCCACACATTTAAAAATGTGATGTGAGATCTACTGTTTACTTTGAATTTTGATTCACCATTATAGTTTGAATGAATATGATTCACTAAGTTGAAGGTGATATTGGGCTCATGGGTCGTTGTCGCAGCATCAGGCCCGGCGCTCTCTAAAGGGATACGAAAGGTGCTCGATACCAATTGTCGTGGAACATTAAAGATCCATTAACCATGAACCGACTCATAACTAGATTAAGAAGAGAATGAGAAGAAGAAGAAGAATAATACGGAAGCGTGTACCTCAAGAAAATCCATGATTGTGTTCTTGATCTTGTTCTTGAATAAATCAAAAAGTAGGGAAGTATGAAGATCTCAAATGTATGAAGAGTAGATCTTCAAAATAGGGAAGAAGAGATTTAAAGTGATAAAGTGCCCGCACTTGATCTTCTTAGTGAATAAAGAGAAGATTTGTGACTGAATTTAGTGAATGAATAAGTGTTTCTAAATGGCCGATGGATAGCCTTTTATATAGATAGAGAAGGGGCACTTCATTTCAGGGACTACAACCCTTCAGAAGACAGGCGGTGAGAAGTTACCATTATGCCCATCATTTAATGTGGTACTTACACCCTAAATGGAATTCTCACCATATTTGGTCTATACTTTAACATTATTAAATGAGATTACCTAACATTATGGAATTAAATAACACATATTATTCCCAGCATCCATGTTCTAAATAGCATAAAGTTCACATCATAAACTTGGATCTCGAGAAAAAATTTAGTTCATATTAATTTGTGGATTTTGTATTTTTTTTTGCAAAGATTATAACATACCGCAACACAAGCTCCCGCAGGCCGAAGTGGCTAACTAGCATTTTGAATAGCCAAACATGATATAACTTCAAATAATTTAACGATCGACCACATAGAGGGTTTCAGACTCGGCGTTTCGAATAAAGCCAAACATGATATAACTTCAAATAATTTAGTTGACTACATAGAGGGTTTCAAGTACAAATAAAACATGAGCAAAATAAAAAGGGGCGGAGTGGCAACAAAGGTGTCCATGCTTTCCGCCCTTGACAAGTTTTTAGTGGGCAAATTTGCAGTTTGGTTACCCGATTATGTTTTATCGCTTTGCAATATGGTTCCCAAGAGTGTAAAAGTTGCAAACGCATTCCCAACATTGTCAATTTGTTGCAATTCAATGTAAATCCAGTTAAAAATTAACTTTCGTTAATAATTAAGGACATATGGCTAACACATGAATAAATGAGGGGTAAGATGGACATTTATCATAGGGCAAATTGCGCTTAAGCTACCTATGTTTTGTCAATATTTGCAAATTGTTATTATGATTATTATTATTATTATTATTATTATTATTATTATTATTATTATTATTATTATTATTATTATTATTATTATTATTATTATTATTATTATTATTATTATTATTATTATTATGATTATAATGATTATTATTATTATTATTATTATTATTATTATTATTATTATTATTATTCTTATTGTTATTATTATTATTATTATTATGATTATTATTATTATTATGATTATTATTATTATTATTAATTAAAATCTCTGTAAAAACGCGTTTTTTTTAACCTTAACAAAAACGTGTTTTTCACCCGTCGCGCTCTGTGCTCTCTCTCTACTCTCTATATAAACGCAAACAGAGTTCCTCACCATTATCGGCTCCCTCAATCGTCTTCTTCATTGCTTTCTCTAGAAACCGCCCTCTCACGGCGATTCATGAATCTTGAAAGGACCCAATTTCCTCCGACCACAATGGCGATTCATGAATCTGGACTCTGGGTAAACGAGGGAGACTGAAAGTAGAGAGAGAAATTGGAATGAAACCTTTTGTCAATTGAGAAGATACGACCATTTTTGATGCTCTCCTGTACGTGGATTCGAATCATT
>JAFEMH010007614.1:0-82405 GCA_022495995.1 Adenophora triphylla var. japonica
CCCGAGGCACTCTCGAGGTACTATGAGGCCCCTCGTGGTACTCCGAGGCCTTGCCTGGTCTTTCTCGAGGCGTCCCGGCTCTTTCCGAGTCAAACCGGCAACTCGGACGCACGCCGGAATTCTGCCCGAGTCAAACCGACGATCCCGACGCACGCCGAACCTCTGCCCGAATCCAACCAACAATCCCTGCGATCCCAACGCACGTCGAAACTCTGCCCGAGTGCACACTTGACAATCCCGAGGCATGCCGAAGCTCTGTCCGCAGGCAACCGGCACATCCCGAAGTAATCCCGATCCGTCCCGGAACACTATTCCATCCTCAAACACTATTTCCCCGCGGAAGACAGACACGAACCAATATTGGTAAGGCTTCCTTCCCACACTATTTCAATACATTTCAATAAGCAGTGTACAATGTAGACATCCGACACAGCATGCATTTTTAAAAGCACACACACACACAACATTTAAAGAAAGAAGGGGTATCGAAAGACTCGTTTTTACAAGGCTACTCGGGTGAGCTCTAATATTCTAATATTCTCTTTCCGAGGAGTAACCTGACCCTCGAACTCAAAAATCTCATCACACAAAAACAGTTTAATTTTAAACTGATGCCTTTTCTCAATGTTTTGGGCTTAATCAAAACGGCGTGGCGACTCTACAAGCAAAACACAGCGAGACACTTTCCAATGCGAACGCAAACGCAGACGGAAAACGCGAACGCAAATGCGAGAGAGCCAGATGCCGGGGCGCGATCGCGCTGCCTCTCGAATTCTGGCAATTTCAGTTGGCGACTCCGCTGGGGATATTTTGTTAAAAAAAAAAAACTTTTAAACAAAGCAAAAGATTTTTTTTAAAACAATGATGAGGGTCAAACTTTCATTTTACCCCTTTTTTAAACTATTGTGTGTGTGTGCATGTTCTTTACTTTTTATTTTTACAAAAAAAATATATATATATATAAAAAATGCATCAATATACATCTATGTACATACATTTTAAATTCTTCAAAAAACTTCTGTTTTACTCAGAAAAAGAATTTTAGAGACCGCACACTACTCGCACTGCTGCCTCGGTACACCGCACGCTACGTGCACTGCTGCCTCGGATACACTGCACACTACAACACTCAACCCGGTGTGGTCTCAGCTGCAGTTCGTTTGGCCTTCCTATGCCTCTCGGACGCGCACGGGATCATTCCAAACATCCCATCCTAGCCAGTGTCAACCATGCACGTTTGAGTCTTGAGTCACACTCTGTCCATACTCGGTTGGTTTTTACCCAGTCCGTGTCATACAGCCTGGATACATATCCCATGTCGGCCATTTTTTGAGTCGGAGCTCGGAACTCAAGATCCCTTGCGCAAGCAAAGCGATGAAAGGTCATGCTAAAATCTTGACCCGATCTTGATTTTTCGAAGCTACACCCAGACGATGTTCCGTTCCGGATATACATCCATGCCCACATGACACCATGTCATCAAGCCTTTAATACGTCAGCCATGACAATATGACCCAACCAACGCCTAACGTCACAGATCCCTTGCGCAAGCAAGGTAAAGAGAGGTCATGCCGAACACTTGATCCGATCTTGACTCAGGTGCCGGCTCGGCTCACTATTCACATGGCTAACGCATTAAAACGAACATGACAGGCTCGATCCTTAGGTTCAATTTTTCTTTTAGGCCGGTGGAAACCGCTTGCCCTATAGGACCCTCGCCCGGGGCTGTCCACCTCGGGATGTCGAAATACAGGTGCAAAACAAGGGGCTTATAGCCGCACAGATGGTCTCCACTGACCCAGGATCTAGCATAGTTGCGAAAAAGAAGAGCAATCTTTTCCAACCTACCTAGGATTCTGAGAAAACACCGTTTTAAGTAAATTAAAACAAAAAAAAAAAAGCAGAAACCGCATGTCACGTGAGCTTTCCCCCTTTTTATCCCGAAAGGCCTTCCTATGTCTAAACCTTACCCGTCACCCCCCTCCAGCGAACCGAGAGTGGTTAAGAATACCCAGGAGCCGCCTTTTCAGTATCGAGGTCACAAGGTCCGACAGCCCTTCCAGCTCAGCGGTCCGCACCGTCTGCCACTCCCCCATGGCTGGATCAACAGATAACAGTGAGGGAAACGGAACCCCGCCACTAAGAAACCTTCAGACAATGGAGGAGGTGATGCGAGCCTTCGAAACTCTCAAGAAGCGCTAAGAGGAGCAGCAAGCCTGGATCGTAGAGACCCTGCGCCTTCGAGGAACCGCTGGCTGCTCCCAACTCCGACGGACCTTCGTTCTCATAGAAGACGAAGAAATACCAGCCTCCCCGAGTCCTCAAAGCTATCGCCAGTCCCACCTTCGCCAAGCTACGAGATCCCAAAGAATGCAAAGCAGCTCTCGCTCAAAGCTCCACTCGGGCATCGGGCCAAGGCCCGACAGCCCGTCACAAAGACAAGCCAATTTCCCGCCCTGCGCCCCCTAAGCTAAGTATCAACAAGACACATACGGCTCGCTCCACTGCATCCTGCCGCATCTCGGTACCCCCCAGGATTCAATCCTCTGCCTCTATTCGAGCCCCATAGCCATAATCAAAAATCCCAATGCTTACCTAGAACGGGCATCCCGAGCGGATATCCCGACATCTCAAACCTACCACCCGCTGGTCTACCACTTGGGGCTAATGAAACATTTCCCCAATTCCCAAACACAACCCTTAGCGGCCCGGGCAATCACGTCCTCAATTTCAAAAACCCAGGGTACGGGTTGGTATACACTCAACTGCCTCCCCAAGACTCCCGAATGGCGATCCCATCGGCCAATCCACCTCCATCTTCGGTTTCCATCCCCGAAAATGGCAACCCGCCTCAACCTGCCGATCCCCACATGGCTTGGTTGATCGAGCAAATGAAGGACATGCAAGGCAAACTAGCCAGTTCTCGGAAGGACTCCCTCCTGCCCACTGATCCAAACAAGGTGGTCCCGCTTCCTCCGAAATTCAGGATGCCGGAAATGGAAAAGTTCGACGGGACAGAATGCCCAAAAACCCACATCGACACATATGTCTTGGGTATGAGAGCAAAAGGGGCAACCCCTCAACAAATGGCAGATCACTTCCAGCATTCTATCAAATCCACAACGCTAAGGTGGTTCCTCAACGTAAAAGCAGAAAACCGCTCCACGTGGGACCAAATCAGCGAGATCTTCCTGGAGAAGTACCGCGCCAACCTTGAGTGGGAGACAAATCGCCACGATCTGCAAGCCACCGAACAAAAGAACGACGAGCCTGTGGGTGAGTTCTACAAAAGATGGAACTGGAAGCTAAGCGAGATAATGGATCCGCTTTCCAAGGAAGAGCAAATGGACATCTTCCATTCCTGCCTCAAACCTTCTTTGAGGACCCTGATCAGCCATCACTTCTATCCAGATCTCCGTGCCATGGTCAACGCCGGAACCAAATTTGAAAAGACCCTGAGCCTTCAAAAGACAACAGCAACCCCTGCTTCGTCTTACCGCTATCGGACAAACTTGTCAAATCCAGCACCTGTCCCGAACAAAGGAAAAGAAGCAGCCGGAACAGTACACTACATCCAAAACGGAGCTCAAGTAAACCGTGATCAGGCACCCCCGAGGAACAATAACCCCCCTCGCAACCCACAGTTCAAACATTTCGACAACCTCAAAATGCCTCTTGGCCAAGTATTCGAGGCATTGGTAAAGCGAAATCTCCTCAAGCCTCTCGAGAATTTCCAACCAAAGACTCTCAAGCCCAACATGGATATGAGCAAGCACTGCGCCTTCCACATCTACCCCGGTCACACCACCAACAATTGCTTCGTGCTAAAGCAAGTGGTCCAAGGACTAATCAAAGAGGGAAAGTTGGAACGCCCCCGTGGCCCCAACACCATTGGAAATCCATTCCCCCGAAACGACAGGGTGAACACGATAGCCTTCGACGAAATCCCAAGCGAGAGTAGGCCTCCTGCAATCTCCGAAACCGTCAACATGCTATCCCGCCACGACTGGAACGCGAAACCAGAGTCAAACGGTCCCGCGATCGGGAATCCAGACAAGAACGCCCAAGGGCCAGTGTCTCCCTACGATCCCTACCCCTATCAAGACACACCAATGGATGGATCGAACGCTCCCCGGAGGAGACTGAATCGAATGGCAGCACCAGAAGCGGTCTAGCCTTCACAGACGAAGATTTGCCGATATGTGAAAATAGACACAACGAGGCTCTCCTCATCCTCATAAAGATAGAGATATTCTACCTCCCGAACGTCTTGATCGATAACGGCTCCGCAGTCAACATCATTGCCTTGAGCACACTGAAACGCCTTCGCGTCGACCGCTCCCTGATGAGACCTTCGCCCCGGATAGTCCAAGCTTACGACTCCACTCCACGCCCTGTCGTAGGAGTAATCAATCTGAGGATCCAATTCGACGTATAATTGAAGTCGGTAGATTTTTAAGTAGTGGATATCAAACCAACCTTCTCTGCCCTACTGGGACGACCTTGGCTACATCAGATGAAAGAAGTATCATCTACTCTTCACCAATGCGTGAAATTCATCAACGCCAAGGGAAACCTCGAGGTGATCTGCGGAAGCAGCACAATGGCAAGCGCTTGGCCAGCAAGCTATGACCCAGAAGAGGGTCCCGATATGAGCGAATACTCCTCTGCAGGCGAGACTCCAGCCCTGTCCCGCTACGAAGTAGATCCCTACATCCACGCTCTAAGCCGCGATGAGCTAGAGATCGAAGAGCTCATGGGTCAAGACGACAACTCCGACCTATGCGACTGCGAAGAATGCTTGAAAGAGGATCAAGAGATGGATGCCCAGATGGAGATTGACCGAGGAGTAGACCCCTACTTCGTCGAAAACCCTCTTAAAAACTGGCTCATCACCGACCCACTGGTGCAGGACAACCCTCTGGCCGACACTCTCGGATCTCACGGGGACAGCCACCATAGCATAGTCCAATTCAACATCCCGGTGTCTGACCTAGATGAATAATGGCGCAACCTCCTCCAAAGCCTAATCAGAGAAGGAGAGATAGCACGCCCCCTCGATTCAAACATCGTAAACGTCGTCCAAGCAAAGATCTCAGATAAGGAGGCAGATTTTATGAAAATGATCAACATCAGCAAGAATCAACTCCAAATCAGCGAATGCTTCGTCCTCCTGGAAGTAGCTCTCAGCAACTTCTATTATCAAGGTCCCCCAAGGTCTGGCGGAAACACTAATGGAGGGACATCATCAGGGGAGCAACCAAAAATCTCCGCGATCTGGTTTGAAGTCGAACCACAGGCAAGCTATCCTCCGGGATCCGCCTCAACTGAAGAATGGCCACCAAAGCCATTGCCACCCTCTCTTGGCCTGCAGCCTGCAAAGAGTAATGAAGCCTGGTCCAATCCCTCGTCGCCTAGAGTCTAGCCTCGAGTCATGTTGTCTAGGAATTCACGTCTTTTGAGTCATCTGATGGCTTTACGCCCAAAGATTGTGAGTCCATGATCAACAATGTATCTTCTCTACGCTTTCAATAAAAGGTCCGACCTTTCTAAAATATCCTTTCATTGCATCTTTAACGAATAATGAGTTAACTAATCAAAACAGTTAATAACAATTCATCTAACAAAGAAGTAGACACATTAATTTAGCAAGTGCATTAAACAAACATTTAAGCATGTTGTCAAACGAGAGAAAAACCGGGCCCAAGCTGCCAAGAAGGTTTTAATCAAAGCGAATTTGGAGAACTACTGAAGAGCCAAAGAGACGCAAGTCGGAGGCCTCCTCATCAGCATTGCATGTCAATCAGATCTTCCAATACCTCAAAAACGGGGAAACCGCCTTCATGAACGAGGAAGGTCAACGCAGGGAAGGAGTCAAAGCCAAGAGCATCATGGCCCTAAAATGCCTCGCCTCTCACTTTGTAATCCTTGGGGACATGCTATACAAAAAATGCTACCAAGGACCGCTCCTACGCTGCATCAGCCAAGAAAAAGCCAGTGAGCTCATGAACGAAGTCCACAACGGGGCTTGCGGCCCCCACATGAACGCCAGAGCCCTGATGCAAATCATTCTTCGGATGGGCTACTACTGGATCTCCATGGAGGCAGACTGCATTCACTTTGTCCGAAGCTGCGACAAGTGTCAACGGTTCTCCAACCTCAATCATCTACCTCCTCACGATCTCTACTGCATGACTACGCCCTGGCCCTTCGCCACGTGGGGAATCGACGTCATCGGGAAAATCGCTCCGCCAGGTAGCAACGGCCATGAGTTCGTCTTGGTAGCCATCGACTACTTCACCAAATGGGTCGAAGCCAAGTCCTACAAGGTGCTCACCTCCAAGAAAGTGGCACATTTCCTCAAGGAAAACATCATCTGCCGATACGGCATCCCGAACGAGGTTATATCAGACAACGACTCCCACTTTGAAGGAGAATGCGACAGACTGCTGGCCGAATTCAAGATCACACGCCACAAGTCTTCTCCCTACCTGTCACAAACAACTGGTGCCGTAGAAGCAGCAAACAAGACCCTCGAACGGATCATCCAAAAAATGACCACCCGAGGACGCGATTGGCCCGAGAAGTTGCACCTTGCACTTTGGGGCTACCGAACATCAGTCAGAACAGCCACGGGAGAAACTCCATTCGCCCTGACATACGGGATGGAAGCGGTACTACCCGTGGAACTGGAAATTCCCTCACTCCGAGTGTTGCTGGAAAACGAAATCAACGAAGTCGAATGGCTCCGAAGCCGACACGACGAACTGGCTCTGCTAGACGAGCGATGACTAAAGGCCATGGAACACGTCCGAGCCTACCAAAGCAGGATGGCTAGAGCTTTCGACAAGAAAGTCAAGTCCCGAGACATCAGGGAAGGCGATCTGGTACTCAAAGAAAAGCCTCCCACTCGAACCAACCCACTGGGAAAATGGGAACCAACATGGATCGGCCCTTTCGTGGTTCAAAAGATCTTCTCCGGAGGTGCCATGAAGCTGACAGACCTAGACGAAGCAAACTTCGCAGATACTTCGCCTAAAGAAGAACAACTGTGCATCTCTTGGCACTCCATGTAGTGTCGAACTACGCAAACCTGAGCCCTCTAGTCCGGGGGAACGTAGGCAACCTTAATTGGTCCGGTCTAAAAACACACAACAAAGTCAAAAGTTTGAATGTCAATCAAGACCTCCATCAAACTACACACTTTCCAAGAGCATGCCCCTAACCTCACCTTGACCAAGTCAAACGACGGCGGTAACATCAAAAGACATCCGAAGGTCACTCAGCGTCAAACGACTGACCCATGTCAACTTCCAAGCCAGGGGCTTGTCTTCGCCCTCACGCGCTTCAAAAAATAATAAGCTCTAGCAGAAGCTACAAAGAAAAGAAGAAGGTCAAAAGCCCGACGCCAACAAACAAGAGGCAAGGAAGCCGCGAAAAAGACCGTCAAAATGACTTGTCAAGGGATCATCCAACCTCCCATCCAAATACAAAACCCCGGCGAAAAGGGATTGCCGTCAAGGCCCAGGCTGCTTCAGCCCGCAAATGCAACAGAAAAGTCCAAAGATGGACGCCATCAAGGCTCACGAAAGAAACAAAAAGCGAACAAGAGATCTTGCGTCTCGACAAAGCTTTAAAAGTAAATCACAAATCACTAACGATTACAACATTTCTTGATGAGTTCAAGCACGGTCTACTCTCAAGTTCACAACATGCTAAAAGACAGCTTAATACATTTAACAAATAATGTGTCTGCAATGCAATGAATGGATACTTAGGAGGTCATTCCGCGCCATCTGCGCTTGTCCCCTCGCCATTCTTCCCTTTCTTCCCTCGTCCCCTGCGAGTCTTCTTTCGCTCCACGCGAGCCAGCTCTGCATCTCTCAGTCCGAGATTAGGGGTCCTCCCCGTAGAGTCAAACAATCCAATAGCTCGCAGGGCTTCATTCGCCCGTGCTTCGGCTCAGATCTCCTCCCTGTGAGTCTGCAAGAGAGGACCTCTCTCCGTCACTCGATCAACTCTGGTCTCGTAGTCAAACAAAGTGTCTCCCGTAACATCCTGAGGGTCAGACCAGGCTTCGGCACTCATAAGGCAATAGCTGCGACGGCAACCGGGCCCCAGAATCGCTTCACGCCTGCTCCCCAAAATCACTTGGGACTGCCCAACGCGCTGCTCGTACCAATCCAGGTATACGGTAGTCAGTACAACGCTCTCCCAACGTCGAAGGAGCATAACAGGAGGGAAAGCGGAATACTTCCATACCCTTAGGAAATACAAAAGAGCACCTGGAGCTGCCATACTAAGAGGAGCCACCTCCACAGTGGCAAGGTCATCCCAGCCCAACAAAGGCTCCTGCCTCATCCCGAACTACCGAGAAACAAGTGACGGAATGTAGAAGGAGGACCAAGACAAACCTGGAATTCTGACAACATAGGACCCTTCCTGAAAGGCCCTCCTAGTCTCGATTCCCCAATGCGGAACCCACCAGCGGATTTGATGCGTACCAAGCTGTGCCATCCATCTCTCCCAGGCGGACTGATCCATATCCAATATAAGAGGTCGCCGAGTAAACGACCACGGGCTAAACGACGTCGGAGCCTCGGGCATGGCCTGAAGTCTCTCTCGCAGCCACAAAGTGAGCAAAGCGGGGCTTCCCCCTCTCATGAACCTATCTCCAGTCGCCAGACGATCAATGCCGTGAAGGGTCTCCCCCAGCACCAATGGCACAATATCCTCTCCGGCTCTGCAGTGCCCAACCACATCCAGCAAAGCGTCATCACAAACCCCAAGGGAGCTGACCATGAAAGGGTCGCTATCACGCACAAGGCAAATGCATCCCACGAGACGTCACTCTCTTCATCACTCATAAACCGCTCCGGCAGCGCAGAAATGTCAATGTGACCCGAATCAAAGGTCATACCTTGCACTTCCTCCAATGAAGTCCGAAGAAGGCACGCAAGCTTCACGCTCACAGCAGCACCGCCAATCAAAGGAAGCGAGATGGCCTCCACCTCCGGTCCTCCCATCAAAGCTCGAAAATCCTCGAGAGTGGGCGTCACTTCATTGTAGGAGAAGCTATACACATGCCTCCTAACGTCCCAGAACCTCGCGGCAGCCCGCAACAATTCCCAATCAGGAACCAACTCCTTAAGGGACCAAACCGAGCAGAGTCGAAACCTCACCTCGAAAGCCCGCCTCTGATGCCTCATACGGTGTCGCATCCACATTTTCAGCCACTCAAGGAAGTATGCTTGCCTCTCCTTCGAAAGCCTCGGCAAAACTCGTGGAACATACGAAGAATCCATGGCAAAAATGGAGGTTCCTAGAGAGAATGGGGAAGAAAGCTCGAAATGACTGCAAATGGGAAGTGGGGGAAGTTCAGACATCCTGAAAAAGCTTATCCTCTCCCCAAAAGCAAAGGAGATCCGTACGGACCTTTTTGCATGCCTAAGTGGTCCGTACGGACCTTCTTGCAACATGGTCCCACATTTTCAGCAAACAGTACAATAGCCACTGTTCCTAGCAGGACCTTGCTCCAAACTGTCCAAATTTTGGCCAAAGCCATTTCCGGCAAGAATACACTACCCACAAATGCACTCCCAGCTCACGTGGCATGCACAAATAATAAACTAGCAACAATTCCTAGGACAAACCCCGGGAATCACAAAATACGACATTACATCTTAAAATAAAATACTTTGCTGTGCAAATACAAGTGTTTTATTACAGGTACCCAAAATGTCTGTTGCTAAACTAAAAAAAAACATGGAAAGAGGGAAAGCAAATGAGCCCTACTCCGACTCCTCATCATCGACCTCATCAAACGTGAAGTCAGGCATAGCGGCAAACTCGCCGGTCACGCCCTCGTCATCCGAGTACTGGATCCCCTCCTGAGGCAAGTACTCGAAATAATCCGCAGGATCGAGCCCGATAAAAGGATCAAAGAAGGAAGGCTCCGACGAACCATCTCCCTGAGACCCCTGCGTCGGCAAGAACAGGTGAAAAATCGGCTGCCGCCGGACCCCCGAAGACGTCCCTGCATCCATGCTATGCCGCCCACGAACGGGTCCCTCCTGCTGCGGCCCTAGCTCAGCTCTCGACGGAGGAACTTCAACAGAATGCCTCGAAGGCATCGGCTCGTACGCCGGCACATGCCGCGAAGACTGGCAAGACAGCTTCCCCGCCATCTTCTTCACAAAAGACCGCAACGCCATGTAACGGTGGGTCAACATATCAAAAGATCTCCCCGAGACCTGGACAAGCAAACATCCAAAGAAACGCTCAGCAAAAGAGATACAGTCATGCTCAACAAAAAGAGAAAAATACAGAATAGATGCCAAGATGGAAAAGAGTAAGCACACTCACCGACGCATCCGTGTCAACCCGATAGGCAGCAGGAGCCTGCTCAGGCATGGGTACCGACACCCTCCGCCTCGACGAGTCGCCCCGTACATATGTAAAGTCCGGCCCCGGCACCGAAACATCTGGAGGACGAGGTGGACCATCCCGCCTCTCTCTCGCCAACACCTGTGGCTTCCTCAGCTTCCTCCTGAAGAAGGACCCGTACTCCTCAAACAAAATGAACTCATCAGCACTCACGCCGCCCAAGTACCTGTCGTACTCTAACACATCCATGTCACGGGGATTCATCATCCCAAAGGGCGGATCCCTCGGAGCCATAGGGGGCACACCCGGGCCATGCTGCCAAAAGACCCTCTCCCCCAAATACATGACGTCGCAAGTCAAGCCCCGCAACATCTTCCTCTGCGCCGTCACCACGGGACCACCCTCAAGCTCGTCGCCTCCATACCGAGCCCAGGGATACAGCTCAAACTCCACCGAGCTATCCTTCTCCAGGAACTCCTGGACTTCCCGATAGGCGATGGTGAGCTTCCCCCTATTCGTCCTCCTCCTCCTCGACTGACGGGCCCAGCCCAACATAGCAGGATAGGCCTCCATGGCCTCAGCATCTCGATCCCACGGAAAGCACCGAAAGATCTCATAAAACCACACCTGCATCAAAAGCAGAAAAGGCTCAGTGCAAAAGAAAACGGAGAAATGACAAACTGCTAAATCAAAAACAGCAATAAACTCATACCTCCAAGGCAAAATCGAAGCATCCCAGAGAACTGGCCACGCCTCGGCTAAACCGGTCCAAAGAAAAATAAAGCTCGGCCAGGCCCGCCTCGCTCCAAGCTATCTCACCAACCCTCTCCAAATCCACCAAACTGTCCAGCAGAGGAAAATGAGCCGAGGTAGCATGATTCGAGAACTAAGTCTCGAAAAGAGCAAACCACAAGAAGGAGCGCGCCAGCTGCTCAGCCGTCACCAAACCGGTACCCCGGCGATAGGCCCCAATATTGGTCATAATCTGTGCCTCCACATCGCCATATAGCATGCCCAGGCCCCTGCGAAGAAAAGTCGCGAAGCCCAACAGCTCAACCAGTGCCCCATCGGACATCCTGTCCCTCCATCTCACTGGCCCTCCTTTGAAGGAAAGCCCGGTAATAGCTGCAAAGTCGGTAGGAGTCACTGTCACCTCTCCCCAGCTCAAATGGAAGGTGTGCGTGGTATCCCACCAATACTCGGACAAGGCCAGGAAGATACTCTTGTTCTTCCTCGTCTCCGCAATCCCGGCTAGGTTCTCCACGAACGCGCCCAAACCAGAAGCGAATACTAGCCTCTTAGGGCTCGGCCTGCCCTCCCTAGAGATATCTGGCAAGTGCTGCCACAGCTCAACTACCGCCTTGAGCGACCCCCGAGACTTCATCTTCTTGGCTTTTCCAGACAAAAGCCCCTCATCCTGCAGGTAAACACAGCAAAGGTACGTCAGTCATAGTACTTAATGCAAAATACCAAAAGGAAACCAAAGCATAAAAAAAAAGAAGTCCGTCCCAACACGGCAAAGCATAAAAAAGTCTGTCCCAACACGGCAAAGCATAAAAAGTCCGTCCCAACACGGTAAAACAAAAACAACCCGTCACAAAACACGGCACACATTGCACATAATTTTCCACATGTAACACGTCACAAAACACGGCACACATTGCACATAATTTTTCACATGTAACCCGTCACAAAACACGGCACACATTGCACATAATTTTCCCCATGAAACCCGTCACAAAACACGGCACACATTGCACATAATTTTCCACATGTAACCCGTCACAAAACACGGCACACATTGCACATAATTTTCCACATGTAACCCGTCACAAAACACGGCACACACTGTACAAATTTTCTCAACAATGGGATTACACACTACATGACACATTTTCAAAAAAAAAAAAAAAATCCGTCACAAAACACGGCGCACATTGCACATAAACTCCCCACAAAGTCCGTCCCAAAAAACACGGTACACACTACATGACACATTTTAAAAAAAAGTCCGTCCCTACACGGCACCCATTTTCAAGACAAAACCCGTCACAAAACACGGCACATGTCACACTTTACACAAAGTCCGTTCCTACACGGCAATTTTTCACAATGTACATACAATAGAAATAGCATAGGGTACAAAACACCAAAGCATGCAATTCAAAGAGAGGCACTTTATTTTTACAAATAAGAGCTAATCTCCACATTTTTGCACAAAAGTCACATACCCGCAATTCTCACATGCCCAATTTCAACAATTCATCACGAATTTCACAAAAAAGCATGGCAATAACAAAAAGCCCCAAATATGCGAAGAATTAAAACCTAGTTCTAGCATACAATAATTTGAGCAAAGAATCAAAACAAAATTGATTTCTTACCTCTCCGACGGCCCTATCCCACATATTGTGCACCTCCGGATCCGGATACAACACATCCGGATTCCTCGACGAAGGAACGAAGGAAGTGCAATTCCTTTGAAGGTCCGCCCTTTGCTCAATCGCCTCTTGGCCCCGTTGACGACCACCTCTCCTTGCCCTTTCCGCCATTGACAAGCAATTCAAGCGAAATGTGGAGGATTTACTTGGAGAATTTGGATCAAAATGGAGGTTTTCTCTCCCTCTCTCTCGGTTGTTCATGAACTGGAAGAAGAAAAATGGGGAAATGCCTCGTTTCTGGAACTGATCAAATTCTGGGAATTCAAAATTGCACGAAGGTCCGTACGGACCTCTTTGCAAACAGAAAAGGTTCGTACGGACCTCTTTGCATTTTTGGGCCAAATTACCCCTTTGCCCTTATAATCTTTGCTCCTGGCTGTCCAAAGGCCTATTTCAGCAGATTCAATGCAGTTTGGTCCTTAACCCAACAAAATCAACCCCGGCTGTCATCGTAAGTCCGGATTTCGCCCACTAAACGGTAAATCAAACACCGGCCGACATCGTAAGCCCGAGCCTCGCCCACTAAACGGTGAAACAAACACAAAAGGCGCATATGCCTCCAAACACGAGTCCCAAGGCACAAAATGCCTCCAAAACACAAAAACAGTGAAACAAACACCGGCCATCAAAGTAAGCCCGAAATCACCTTCTCAGCGGACAAAGCCCATACGAGACTACGCGTCCCCAGCAGACGAACACCGGCAGTCATCGTAAGTCCAACCTTTCCCCAGCGGACAAAACATGAGGCAATCACGCCTCTCACAATCAAAACACGAGGCCATCACGCCTCTCAAAATCAAGACACGAGGTAATCACGCCTCTCACAATCAAAGCACAAGGCAATCACGCCTCCCAAAAAAAAAACACAGTCAGAGGACACAACACGTCCCCACGCACGACACAAACAGAGTCAGAGAACACAACACGTTCCTACGCACGACACGAACACAGTCAGAGGACATAACACATCCCCACGCACGACACAACCACGAGTCACAGGGCATAACGTACCCTCATCACTATCCGCAGCCTAGAAGGCTTTAAATCACTCGGTTCGGAAGACCGTATAAACCTCCCAAATCATTATCCCGCAGCCCAGAAGGCTTTAAATTACCCGGTTCGAAAAACCGTAAAATTTCCATTTCAGGACGCCACCACGTCCTCACAATCGACCTCATCGGTCACATCACTTCAGGGCACCACCACGCCCGCCTACACTCACAACTTCACAACGGCAGAACTACGATCAGGCTTGATTCCCGCCAGGGATACGTAGAAATCCTATCACAGGGTCCAGCCAACCGACCTATACGGTCACCCAGGACGCCACCACGTCCTCACACCCGACCTATACGGTCACCCAGGACACCACCACTTCCTCACACCCGACCTATACGGTCACCCAGGACGCCACCACGTCTCACCATCGACCTATACGGTCACCCAGGACGCCACTACGTCCTCACAACTGACCTATACGGTCACCCAGGATGCCACCACGTCCTCACAACCGACCTATACGGTTACCCAGGATGCCACCACGTCCTCACACCCGATCTATACGGTCACCCAGAATGCCACCACGTCCTCACAACCGACCTATACGGTCACCCAGGACGCCACCACGTCCTCACAACCAACCTATACGGTCACCCAGGACGCCACCACGTCCTCACAATCGACCTATACGGTCACCCAGGATGCCACCACGTCCTCACCCCCGACCTATACGGTCACACAGGACACTGACACGTCCAATTTCCCACACACCCGACCTACGATCAGGCTTAATTCCCGCCAGGGATACGTAGGAATCCTATCATAGGGTCCAGCCAACTGACCTAAACGGTCACACCTCAGGCCGCCACCACGTCCTCACGCGATCCAGATCAGGATCCTTATCTTATCGATGACCCCACTTCCTCCGTAAGTGACGTCGTCGAGGGGCTTCTGTAAGTACCCTAATCTGGATCACCCTCTTCCGAGCATCTGGGAAACACCGCAGACTCACTCGAACGCAGTCTCGAACACCCGGAACCCTCAAAAAGCCCTCAAAACCTTTCAAAAACCCTCAAAGGCCCAAAAAACCACCAACCAACCAACCAACCAACCAACCAAGGGAGGCCTTTCTGGGACAAAAAAACACAAAAGGACTTTTTGAAAATTATGCAGAAATTGGAAAAGCATAAGAGGTCCGTACGGACCTCTTTGCATGCTAAAAGGTCCGTACGGACCTTCTTGCTATCAACTCTCATAATTACTAAATCCCTCTAAAGTCCACGAGATTCCCCTAAATCTGGGAAAACCAAAACTTTATATTACCTTGGAGGTCCGTACGGACCTTCTTGCAAAATTTCCCACACTATAAATAGAGGGCTCCCCCTCCCTCATTTCACACACGATCCTCTTCTACTCTCTCCCTAAGCCTTCTGGCTTCCCCTCTAAGTCCTTCCGAGGCACTCTCGGCCCCTTTCGGTTTCTTTCGAGGCCTTTCGAGCTCCCCTGTGGTGTTCCGAAGCCTTTTCGAGTGCTCCCGAGATGCTCCTGCGCTGCCCCGAGGCACTCTCGAGGTACTCTGAGGCCCCTCGTGGTACTCCGAGGCCTTGCCTGGTCTTTCCCGAGGCGTTCCAGCTCTTTCCGAGTCAAACCGGCAACTCGGACGCACGCCAAAACTCTGCCCGAGTCAAACCGACGATCCCGACGCACGCCGAACCTCTGTCCGAATCCAACCAACAATCCCTGCGATCCCAACGCACGTCGAAACTCTGCCCGAGTGCACACTTGACAATCCCGAGGCACGCCGAAGCTCTGTCCGCAGACAACCGGCACATCCCGAAGTAATCCCGGTCCGTCCCAGAACACTATTCCATCCTCAAACACTATTCCCCCGCAGAAGATAGACACGAACCAATATTGGTAAGGCTTTCTTCCCACACTATTTCAATACATTTCAATAAGCAGTGTACAATGTAGACATCCGACACAGCATGCATTTTTAAAAGCACACACACACACACACAAAATTTAAAGAAAGAAGGGGTATCGAAAGACTCGTTTTTACAAGGCTGCTCGGGTGAGCTCTAATATTCTAATATTCTCTTTTCGAGGAGTAACCTGACCTTCGAACTCAAAAATCTCATCACACAAAAACAGTTTATTTTTAAACTGATGCCTTTTCTCAATGTTTTGAGCTTAATCAAAACGGCGTGGCGACTCTACAAGCAAAACACAGCGAGACACTTTCCAATGCGAACGCAAATGCAGACGGAAAACGCGAACGCAAATGCGAAAGAGCCAGATGCCGGGGCGCGATCGCGCTGCCTCTCGGATCCGGGCAATTTCAGTTATCATGAATTGGTTGATGTAGTACTTACTTTGTGGCTAATCTGGAATATTTTTTTGTAATCTATGTTGCATCACCAAGTGATGTTTTCTTCATAGTGTTAACATTAGACTTTCCCAAATGCATCTGTCTATATACAATCTCTCATTTGGTCAACAAAGAATTAAATATTAATATTTAAAATTATTCAAAATATTAATAATTTAAAAAATGTGATAGATGTGTGTGTTAATTCATTATTGTAAAATTATGCTATGCATTTTACGGTAATGAATAAAAATTAATGTTACGACGTAACGTTGTGACGATTGAAACACAAAAGCTTAGAAACCCGTTTAAGAATCTTTAACTTACCATGTTGAGGCAACATGTAGTCATCGATTCTTAAATTGTCTGTCTGGACAGTCTTGAAATGCACGATTATATGATTTTATAAATATCATCTTTGTCTATTAAAATTGCTTTAATAGTCGATAGTTGAGATATTTCGGTTGCATTCCTATTGTTCTCTGAGTGTATACTAGACATGGTTGATTACATAATGTCGATTCTAATCGATAGTGTTTGATTGACCTAGTCTACGTCGTGCACTTGGAGACCATGGGGGTTATGCTTTCGAAATTTCTTTATTTTCGATTATAAAGCAAGTAGACAAAGTGATATTTGCAATTCATATAATCGTGCATTTCGGGATGGGATAGAAGCCAATCCCAATTCTAAACCTAAGGGACATGAATTGTCCTTTCATCTTAGGGAATGTTATACTTCACAACAAAGAATTAAATATTAATATTTAAAATTATTCAAAATATTAATAATTTAAAAAATGTGATAGATGTGTGGGATAGAAGTCAACCCCAATTCTAACCCTAAATGAAGTGTCTTGTTGCTTTTAAGTTTGTAATTCAAATTTAGGGAATTGTAATGCGTTAATTACATCTAAACTGTTAATACATTATGAAATGCAGGAGTTAATAATGTCTGGAGAAGATCGTAGTTGGATGGATAATCGTAGTAATCCCGGTAGAAGGGGTGTCATACCTCAATTCTTAGAAGGTTTAGAACATTTCGTGGAGTTTGCTATAGCGCATCCCCAGTGCATGCGTCATGATAAGATTAGGTGTCCTTGTAAAAAGTGTAAGAATAAAAAATTTCTGAGTGTTGGATGGGTAAATAAACATCTTTTGGAGGCAGGGTTTGTTGATGGTTACAAGGTATGGGTAGCGCACGGGGAGCGTTATGTGGTTGAAACAAGTGTTCGCAATCGTCCTACTGTATTACGTGGTCCGCCAAGGGAACCTGAACATTTGATTGATGAAGAGGAGTCGTCTGTGGGTTTGGATGATATAGTTCGAAATGCGGCTGGCCCAGAGTTTGATTGGAACCCTAATCCAACAGAGGCACCAAATCCTGTTGCAAAGAAGTTTATGGATTTAATGGACTCTGCAAATGAGAAAATTCATCCTGGTGCAAAGGCTACAGTGTTAGAGCAAGTGACTGAGCTTCTAACTATCAAGGCTGATACAAATATGAGCCAACATACTTACGATCATATCATGTCATGGGGATAACGGATGCTACCCGAAAAAAATAATATGGTTCACAATTTTTATGAGACAAAAAAGTTGGTGGGGTAGATCGGTCTTGGGTATGTTAAAATTGATGCTTGCAAGAATCAGTGCATGCTTTTTATAAGGAAAATGAGGGTCTCAATTCATGTTCAATATGTGTACTTAGTAGGTATAAGCCACCACGCCGTGGTAGTGCCAAGCACAAGAAAAATGTGCCTCGGGCGCAGTTGCGTTATATGCCGCTAATTCCCAGGTTGCAATGAATTTACACATTGAAAGAAAGCTCAGAAGCCATGCGTTGGCACAAAGAGCGTCCTCGTGAATAGGGTGTGATGATTCATTCTTCTGACGGTGAAGCATGAAAACATTTTGATGTCACTTACCCTGATTTTGCTGCGGATCCTAGAAATATAAGGTTGGGGATATGTACGGATGATTTTTCTCCATTTGGACCAGGGGCAAAATCTTATTCATGTTGGCCTGTTATAGTCATAGTGTATAATCTTCCCCCGTGGTTATGTATGACTGATCCTTATATGTATTTGAGTTTGTTCATTCCCGGGCCTTCAAATCCAGGCAAAAACATTGATGTGTATCTTCGACCTCTGATGGATGAACTCAAACAGCTGTGGAATGATGGTTTTCAGACATGGGATGCTTTCAAGTTGCAAAATTTTAACATGAGGGCTGCAGTGATGTGGACAATTAATGACTTTCCTGCTTATGGTATGATGTCGGGATGGAGCACACATGGGAGATTGGCCTGTCCGTATTGTATGGAAAATACAGATGCATTCACACTTCAGCATTACAAGAAGCAGTGTTGGTTTGATTACCATATACGGTTTCTTCCTAGTGACTATCCATTTCGTAAACAAAAGAATGCTTTTACCAAAAATAGAGTTGAGCATCGGGGCCCCCCACCTCATCTGAGTGGCGAGGATATTTTTGAGCAGGTGTCTGAGGTGTCTAATGTCGGGTGGGGAAAGTTATTTTCAAAGGATAGACCAGACGGATTTGGTAAAGATCATAACTGGATCAAAAAGAGTATATTTTGGGAGTTACCTTATTGGAAAACGAACTTGATAAGACATAACCTTGATGTCATGCATATTGAAAAAAATGTGTTTAACAATATTTTCAATACAGTGATGGATTTTAAGGCCTCAACGAAGGACACTGGAAAGGGCCGGCTAGACCTTGAAGCGATTTGCAATCGTAAAGATCTCAACATTGTTAAAGTTAATGGAAAAGATTTCAAACCAGTTGCTCCCTTTGTTCTGTCAAGAGAGGATAAGCAACGTGTTCTGCAGTGGTTGAAAGATTTGAAACTTGATGGGTATGCATCTAATATTGACAACTATGTGAATGTGGAAGAAGGGACGGTACATGGGTGAAAAGTCATGATTGTCACATATTATTGGATAGGTTGCTTCCCATTGCATTTAGGGACATTCTCCCTAATGAAATATGGGTTGCCCTAACAGAATTGAGTGAATTCTTCAGAGCATTGACTTCTAGCACTCTTCGTGTTGAGGATATGAGAAGACTCGAAGAGAGCATTGTGGTGACAATATGCAAGCTTGAAAAGATATTTTAACCTTCTTTCTTTGATTCAATGGAGCATTTACCAATTCACCTAGCTTATGAAGCTAGAGTTGGAGGACCTGTTAAGTACAGATGGATGTATCCATTTGAACGATTTTTGGGGAGTTTGAAAAAGAAGACGAGCAATAGAGCAAAAGTTGAGGCATCTATGTCTGAATCAGTGATTGTCGATGAAATTGTGTCGTTTGTTTCAGCATATTTTTACCCCGACATTGAGACAAGGTTCACTAAAGTGGGACAAAATTATGATGGGGGAGTCACTGATCCCGATGGAAAAATTTCAGTTTTTTCTTCACTTGGTCGATTCATTGGCAATAAAAAGTGCACGCGCATGTTAAGCAAAAAAGAATTAAGCGGCTAAACTCTATATTCTCCTTAACTGTGCTGAGGTCGAGGATTACTTGAAGTAAGCATTCTTCATTTTGTATTAAGTAATGTTAATCCTAATAACTTTAATATGAACTAAGCAACTTTATGTTCTCCTTGAATGCAGTATGTTCGAAGAACAGGCTGGAGACATTGCTCCTGAATTGATTTCAATAAGGACAGACAACGAATTTCCCTCCTAGTTTAAAAATTATGTAAATGCCAATTCATTAATTCAATATTTTTAATAGAATTTGAAGTATGAGCTTTTTACTATCTATGTGTTTTTATTTAGATTTTGAACAACCGTGGAGATGCAAAAGCTGCGAGATTACAAGCATTAGTACACGGTCCGTTCTTAAAAGTGAATGTATATAAGAGATATTTTGTTAATGGTTACGTATTCCACACCGAAGAATATGGCCAAACGAAATCAACTTGGAATAGCGGGGTCAATCTCAAAGGAAATCTCGATTATTATGGCGTATTGAAAGAAGTTATTGAATTGGAGTACTTTTTTGGAAATTCTGTAGTTCTTTTTAATTGTGAGTGGCGGGACGCTGAGCGAGGCATTATCAAACATGGCACTTTTGATCTCGTTGACTTAAAGCATTCTTCTAGGCATAATGGTGATGATGTATTCATTCTTGCATCTCAAGCACAATAGGTGTATATGACCCCCTACCCCCGTCGACGAAGAGAGTCTAGTGGATGATGGGCCGTATGGAAAACCAAAGCAAGAAGCATTTTTGATATACCATTGCGTACAAAAACTTCTACTTCAAATATTGATTCATCATTAAATGATTGTTATCAGGAAGAGAAAATGCCTATACCTCTGATTATTTCCTTGAATGATAATGTCGAGGATGAAGCATTAATGGCCGAAAACACCCGTCCACTAGGGGAGAAAGTCACTTTCAATAAAATTGAGTATGATGATGTGGAGGATGAGGAAGGAGAAGGGTATATATCTGGGTCCGATGATGAAGATGGGGAAGAAGACAACGACGAGGAGGAAACTAGTGAAGAAGAAATTGAATTTTGTAGTGATACTGATCAAGATTGATAGTGAATGAATTAGTTTAGTTTTAATTCAGATAATGTTTTGTATATAATATTTCAAGTATTCCGCTTTCAATTATTTTGACAAAAGCTTCACTATACGCTTTTTCTAGTGATTTACTGATATTCCTTAACTTTTATTGGATGTGGTTACATTTATGGAAATATTATATCACTTATTAGGGATGGCCAAAATCGGTCCGGGCCCGGTTCCGGTTCGAAAATTGCCGATTTCGGTTCGGCAAAATGGTGACTCTTAACCGGCCCGGCCTAACCCCGGTTCCGGTTACTCCGGTTCCGGTGTTCTCCCCGGTTTGCTCCGGTTTCGGGCTTTTTCGATCCGGTTCCGGTCCGGTTCTATTGAAAAACAAGGAATTTTCGTCCGATTCACGGTTCCGGTTCCGGTCTGGTTCACCATTTTTGTGACCCTTAATCGGCCCTTATCTAAACCGGTTCCGATTATCTCGGTTCCGATTTTCTTGGTGGTTCATGACGGTTTCGGGCTTTTCCGGTCCGGTTCCGATTCCGATTTTTCGATTTCGGTCCGGTTCCGGTCCGATTTGGCCATCCCTATCACTTATCACTGTCCAATTAGTCTGAAATTAATAGAATCATTTTTTTCATCTCTACTATGCTTTCCAGTTTTACTTGGTTATTCTTACATTCTATGTAATATTACATCTCTCTTTTGATTTGGACAATTATCCTTTGCTTGGATATATGTATGCTAGATCTAGAGGAATGAAAGCGGGCTAGGGGGTGATAATTCAAAGGGTCAGGGGGTGATAATTCAAAGCCTTTATTTACTCTAAATTTTCGAAACAGAGGGAGTATTAGGGTAAGCACAAAGTTAATTTTAAAGGTGATTATATTTTTTCCTTTGAAAATGTGTCTATTTATAATCAAATGAAAAAAAAAGATGAAACTTGGTTGTCCTTTCTACTGTCAAGCAATGTGGTTAACAAACTTTACCACTTGTGAATTGTTGCCTTTATTTAGTAGTAGTTTATTGGCCTTCTATATATCACACTAAATTCCCACATATTTTCGATGTGGGATGGGGGATATCACAATCTCCCCCACTCAAACCCTTGCCGTCCCTGGCAAGGTCAATCAATACCCAGATCGTACCCCCGGGCTAGCTCGCAAGCCTTAAGGCCGGAGTTCTGCTCTGATAACATTTGTAGCGACCCGAGCTCGAAGCCCGACCCGCTACTTAGGCACCACACACTGGCCCACTAAGCACCTCCTCAATTGGGTCAACTACAGCCCATCACAGGCCTCCAAAAGTCCAATGGATGATTTGATGCTTAGTAGTAGTGCATGAGCCTTCTATATAGCACACTAAATTCCCACATATTTTCGATGTGGGATGGGGGATATCACAATCTCCCCCACTCAAACCCTTGCCGTCCCTGGCAAGGTCAATCAATACCCAGATCGTACCCCCGGGCTAGCTCGTAAGCCTTAAGGCCGGGATTCTGCTCTGATACCATTTGTAACGACCCGAGCTTAAAGCCCGACCCGCTACTTAGGCACCACACACTGGCCCACTAAGCACCTCCTCAATTGGGTCAACCACAGCCCATCACAGGCCTCTAAAAGTCCAATGGATGATTTGATGCTTAGTAGTAGTACATGAGCCTTCTATATATCACACTAAATTTCCACATATTTCGATGTGGGATGGGGGATATCACACCCCGTATCGGCAGATGATGTTGTGCTCGATGAATTCTGCTACCTTTCTGGCATTCAAAACTTTGTAGGAGGCGGCCTCAATCCATTTAGTGAAATAGTCAATGGCTACTAAGACAAAACAGTGCCCATTGGCTCCTGCGGACGTGACCTTTCCAATCACATCTATGCCCCACGTTAAGAATGGCCAAGGGGATGTCATAGGGTAGAGCAAGGAAGGCGGTGCATGCTGAAGGTTGGCGTGTATCTGACACTTATGGCATCTCTTGACCATGCTGGTACAGTCGGCCTCCATGGTTAACCAAAAGTACCCTTGTCTGATGATCTTTTTGGCGAGCATGTTGCCGCTCATGTGGGTTCCACACACTCCTTGATGAACGTGGTCCATTATTTCTTGGGCCTCTTCTTCGGTGGCGCAAAGGAGGTTCCCCTGGGAGTATTTTTTGAATAGACGGCCAGCAATGATGACGTAGTTAGCTGCCAGCCTCCTAAGGGCAATCTGAGTCTTCTTGTCGGTCTCAGGCGGAATGGTTCCATCTAGGATGAAATGCCAAATGTCATAGTACCATGGTTTCTTTTCGGAGTTCTCAATGGTGGTGCATTCGGATGACCACTTGTCTTTGCAGTCATGGAGGTCTATAGCGACACAGTAGGCAGGAGTTGCTCGCCGAGTTACTTTGAAGGGTTTCACTGCCTTTCCTGCAGGGATTTCGACCAAGGAAGCAAGTGTAGCCAATGCATCTGCAAACCGGTTTTTGTCTCTAAGGAGATAGTGGAATGAGATATCTCGGAATTGTTGCACTAACTCTTGGAGGTGGGCATTGTATTTTTGAAGGGTCGGATCTTGGATCCTCCACTTTTTCAGTGTCTGATTGATGATCAACTGGGAGTCCCCAAATACCTCAAGTTCGATTACGTTGCGTTCTAGGGCTGCTTTGAGTCCCGCTATGCAAGCTTCATATTTGGCCGTGTTATTAGTGGCATCAAAGTCAAGACGTATTGCTAGTGGAGTATAGATGTCGTCGGGATCTACTAACAACATTCCGATGCCGAAACCTTTCTTATTGTCTGCGCCATCTTAAAATAATTGCCACTTATTTTCGTCTTCTATACTCATGATGTCCTCATCAGGGAATCGCGGGTCTTCCCCCTTCACTTTGTCGCAAGGAAATTCGGCAAACTGATCTGCGAATACACTGCCCCTGACGGATTTCTGAGTGATGTAAGTGATATCATATCCCGCGAGCATGAAATACCACTTAGCCAGTCGCGAAGAATAATTTGATTTGTCTAGGATGTACTTCAAAGGATCCATTCTTGCGATGAGACGAACCCGGAAAGCTTCCATGTAGTGCTTTATTCTCTGTGTTACCCAGACGAGAGCAGCGCAAGACTTGTCGAGTGGAGAGTAGTTGATTTCGCTGCCTTGGAATTTGCGACTGACAAAGTAGATCGCATTCTCTGTGTGTGAAGCTAGCTGTTCTTGAGCGAGCATAGCCCCCAGCGCGTTGTCAGTAACCGTGAGGTAGAGTTTTAAGGGTTTCTCCTTGTGCGGTGGAACCAGGATGGGTGGGGAGGTTAAGTAGTGCTTAACTTCCTCGAATGCCTCTTGACATTCCTCGGTCCATTCTTGAGGTGCGTTTTTCTTAAGTAGCTTGAAGATGGGATCGCACATTGTAGTCAGTTGATTGTTGAATCGACTGATGTATTAGAGTATGCCCATGAATCCCTTTACTTCTTTCTGTGTTCTGGGTGGAGCCATGTCTATAATGGCATTTATCTTAGCGGGATCTGCTTTTATGCCACATTCGGTGACCATGTATCCTAAGACCTTCCCTTTGATCGCTCAGAATGAGCATTTTGCGGGGTTGAGCCTCATCTTGTGTTGTCTCAGTCGATTGAAGAATTTTCTGAGATCTCTAAAGTGCTGACCATCTGTTCCCTTTGAGTGGATAATCATGTCGTCCACATATACCTCTATTTCTTTGTGGATCATGTCATGAAATAGCATTGTGACTTCCCTTTGATAAGTAGCCCCAGCGTTTTTCAGACCAAAAGGCATGACCGTATAACATAACGTTCCCCAAGGTGTGGTGAACGCCGTTTTGTGTTGGTCTTCCTCTGCCATGAGGATTTGGTTATACCCGACGAAGCCATCTACGAATGAGCGGACTTCTTATGCTGCGGTGGCGTCGACCAACATGTCTATGTTTGGTAGAGGGAAGTCATCTTTAGGGGATGCCTTGTTCAAGTCTCTGAAGTCAACACAGACTCGTATTTTCCCATTTGACTTGGCTACTTGTATTTTGTTGGCTAGCCATTCCGGATACTCAATCACTTTGATAAACCCTACGTTCAAGAGTTTCATGATCTCTTCTTTCACTTGCATTGACCATTCGGGCTTGATTCTGCGCAGTTTCTGTTTGACTGGTTTGGTGTTGGGTAGCAGCGGTATCTTATGTTCTACGATCGACTGACATGACCCCGGCATATCTTTGTAGGACCAAGCGAAAACGTCGACATATTCTCTGAGGAGCTGTGTTAAGGTTTCTCTGTCTTCCCCCTTAAATAAGCTGCCGATCTTTGTCTCTCTGGGGTCTTCTGTTGTCCTAAGATTAACCGTCTGCATTTCTTCATTGTCAACGGGGCCATTCTTTCCACAACGACCTACATGCTTTGCTAATTCTTTTAAATTTTTTTTGTTTTCTTGGTCTATCTCATTGTATGATTCATTATTAACTTGTTTGTTATATTGATTATTGTTAGTTAATTCATCATTCACGATGTTAGCAATCTCAGGGTACTCGGAAAGATCAAAGTTTTCATTAAGGAAGTAAGGGAATACATGTTCGACCACCGCCTCGATTTCCTCTTGAGTGAGTTCATCAGAGGTGGAGCCTGACTCTATAGTGAAAGTTACAGGGCCTATCTTCCTGAGGGGATGGGGAGTACAACCAAGCTCTTTGATCATGAAGTCTTCATCAACAACTGGTCCCCAGGTGACATGCCAGTTTAGAATTGGCTAATCACATTTCTGGATTAGCTTCGTGGAATCAGTAGTTGGAGCGTCCCCCTTGGATATTGCATGGATCTGGCTGTCTTCTAGCCGACACAGGTTCTCGAAATGTCGCAGCATGTCTTTTCCCAACACAAAGTCCCATTCTATGGTCATTTCTGCCTTTGTGCCCCACAAATATTTAGGGATTATTGGAACGGATTCTGTTTCATCTGGCGAAGCGTCACAGTCACTGAAAATTTTAAAGCCTGGTTAGCGTTTACCTTTATCGTCAGTTCATGGTTCTGAAAAGATAAAGTATGGGATGCTTTCCCCTTCCTGAACGAAGTAGTCGTTGAGTGTTTTTCGGTATGGTTCGAGGTGACAATCTTTGCCCTTTGGGTCGTTGTGACTTTTGTACGCGGTTCCTTCCCACTCGACTTGAGTGAAGTCCCACTCTTCTTCGTCACTTTCATCGTGGATGGAAATGACGTATCCTAGGCCATGCTTCGTATGTGGTGGGGGAACCGGCGGTGGATCTGTTATCCCTTGTAAGTGTTTGCCAAGTCCCAAGTCAGGAAAGTACCCTTTTGCTTGCATCATTCTCCAAACAGGAAGGTTTTCAGAAAACCGAAGTGCTTTAGAGTAATCGTTTTCATTGCAAGTTTCTATGACATTTACGATACTTTCTTTCTCAATCTCAAAGCCATTGAATAAGTAATCAGAATTGAAAGGAAAGATACTGACTAAACTATTATTGAAAAGCAAACTTGATACTCTTGCCCACAAATGAGGATCATAGGCAAGTAGTACCCAAACTAAACTAGACTACTAATCGTTTCTTTTTGCAAATGAAAGTAAATGACTGAAAAAAGAAAGAGATCTCTCGTTTGCTTGAATTCATCCAAACTATGCCACCGCTTGGACAAACCCTGATGGTTTCGTTGTCAATAAGATCTTGGACTGCGTTCTTCAAGTTGGAGCAATCATCGGTGTGATGGCCATGACATTGATGGTAGTAGCAGTAGAGGTGTGGAGCTCGACCTTCCCTCTTAGGTATGTAATCTTCCATTGGCTTCAGTTTTCCATCCTTGTGAAGACTTCTGAAGAGATGACCGAGAGAGAACCTCCCAATGTCTGTGAAAGTCCTCCCCTTCCTTCGTTTAGCCATTTGATTATGAAGGTCTCGGATATGGTTCTCATAGTGTTGCACAAAGACGTTGTGGCGAGACTGATATTATGCTTCCATTTGCTCCTTGAGGTCACGGTAAAGAGTATTGAGGCAATACTTGACCCTCTCATCAATGTCATCCTCAATGTGGGCTTCGAGGGCATTACACTTTTGAATCATAGCATCGAGTTCGCTTTTGAACTCCTCAAGTTCTTCAATCAGCATCTTTGTCTTGTCAGCTTGGATTGACTCTTACAGGTTATGCCATGCAGCGTTGTTGTCAATTTACTACAGGGCTTTGGCAAGTTGAGCTTTGATGTCACTTAGCTCTTCTTGCACAGACGATTGCCCGCTGTCGGAGTCACTTTTTATCTTCCGGAAATCTCTATCAATGCGGGTGGTAGGAATATCAAAAGCTTCTCTCCAACCTTCCACATGCTCCATTTCAGCGACAAGGGACTTGGTCATGTTCCTCAAGTCTTCCTCTTCAATATCCTTCTTAGTGACGAAGTACTTTTCCGTAGACATTGTGTTGGGAGTCTTGAAGTTGAGTAGCTTCGGAAAACTGACAGAAGAGATGCAGAGATGGTATTAGGATCAAATCTAGCCCCAACGAGTCGGAAGAAGGTTTAAACGGTTCAGTCTCAAACACAGCAAACAGAGGCATTGTCCCGTGCGGGACAGGTAGTCTCGCACGAGATAATCACACGGAAAGTCGATTTTTATTAAACCTATTTTTTTGGTCGGAACGGATAATCCGTTTTGAGGGGTTTCTAAGGTCTTTATCAAAACCTAACGACTAAGTAATAAGTCCAATTTTTGTAAAACAAAGCCATGTAAGATTGTTTGAAGGATTTTTTTTTAAGGGACCATTTTTTTGAAGGGACAAGTCCGAAAGGGTCATTCCGAAGGGGATTTTTCCGAAGGGACTTTTTCCGAAGGGACTTTGCCGAGTCCTTCTTTATGGTCAATTTTACATGGCTTTATTTTGGTCAAAAAAACAAAATATCACCGAGTCGAACCGATCGGTCACGGAGTGATCCTAAAAAGACAATCTACATGATATGTGGCGATGCAGGGCTGGAAGGCTAGGCTCCCCGCGATATGACAATCTAGATGGATTGAATACGCGGAGTGGGATGATCCAACTTCGGAGAGACCGGCGACTAGGTGGTTACCGTTATCCGTCCTTAGTGTGGGTCTCGGGTTAAATCAGGGTATGTAGTGCAATGACAGATGCAACATGTGTGCGCGTGTGTGAGTCCATCTAGGTGATAGAAAAAATAGAGATTTTTTTTTGAAAAGTAAAAGAAAAACAGATAGTGGCCGCACCAATTGGTTGCCTACGTTTCTCCCAAATTCGGAAGACTCAGGCCATCGTAGTTCCACTTAATGAGAGAGAGAGAGATAAAAAATTTAATTACAACTCCCGAATCCCCATTGGACCGGACTTCAATCTAAAAACCCAATCACACACAGTTTTATAAATAATAATCAATTATTTAAACTAAATAAGGATTTGAGTTCTACATCTTAAGGGAGGCCTTAAGATGAAAGAACTCTGCAGGTAATGAAATCTGGAATCCCCCTTGCGCGTTCGACTCTCATCTCAAATCTTGAGACGAACAGGGAAAACCAGAAGACACACAGATTGCCGAAGCATTGTCTCGCGCGAAACAGGTTGTCTCGTGCGAGACCAGCTTGATCTGAATAAAAAAAATGATTTTTTATTTGAAAACCTCTTTTTATTAACGCAAGTTTAAGCCACTTTAAATTTACAGTCCTCAGCAGAGTCGCCACTGTAGCGATGCGAGTATTTTCTTTAACATCTTTTTGAGTCGCCACCTATATTTATTTAGTTGGAAATATAGAAAAAACCATTTGAAAAGAGATTTTGGGTTCGGGGTTAGGTTATGGAATGGGAAGGTCAAGGAGCACCCATTCCACCCAATCCGGAGATCGGTCTTGCTAAAAGAGAGGTTTTCAAAGAAAAAGACGTTTTAATTAAATAAGTAAAAGAATCCATTTAACGAGGTTAAACGAAATATAGGATCGATTGCTTCGAGACCGTCCCTATGATTTGGGGAGGCTCTAGGACGATCCTAGGTTTAATGTATTATACCACTTTAACAATCAATTAGAAAGGGAAAGGAAGATTACCTTGTGTGAAGTGATTCAGATAGAGTTTCGATTCAAGTTTAGAGTCGAACCTTGACGTGGACAGAGCTTTGCCTCGGTCCTTGGTTCGAGCTTCGATGTTTGTTGATCAACAAGGTTGATAAACAAACTTTTAGGTGATTTAGGGTGGTTTACAGGAATCTTTCAGGGAGAGAAACCAGTAAACGGGGGTTTTTGACTGAAAAGTCTGGGATCTGAAATACTGAAAGTCTTCAAGTATTTATAGGTATTAGAGAGGTAAAGGTGGAGAGGTAAAATACCCTGGGAAGGTTCCAGAACCCAACTTCTATTGGATGACCGGATTGATAAGGTTTTATCCCGAAAGAGGTTGAAATCGACAAGAAAACTGGCTTCTGCACGTCTGCAGAAGCTTAGTATCGCGCGAGACACACACGTTCTGCACGGGACAAGGCTTCCATTGGACAATTCTGTCCTTTCCTCATTATCTCGTATGCAGTTTAGTCCAAACTAACGGTCGTTAGTCAAAACTTAACGAAACATGACGAAATGGTGAATTTCTACTCTTGACTCAAGGCGAGACTTAGAGTGGTATTAATCTGCTCCGATGGGTTCAGAATGGGGTGTCTACAGGGGCCACGTCCTGATTACATTAATTGGAATAGATTACAACTGAAATGAACCTGGTGCAGATGGGCTAGGTGTGTCGCATGACACAGGACCTAGCATGGCCAAGTGTGTCGCGTGACACACCATGCCATCTGCAGAGGTTTTACAATGGCCTTATTACAGAGGCAATTAATGGTAAATTGAGATTATCAAAGGTAGAAAACAGGTCACGAAGACCTCAGAGAGAGATCCATACTTTGATGAGTGTGAATATGGAATGATCCACACTCATCTTAGCATTTTAAGCACAAAACACATCATTATCAACCAAGAGCATGCATTATCAAGAGAATAAATGCATGATTAAAATATTCAGATATCAAAGCATGGCAAATCTAAGCAGAATACATCATGATCAATACAATTAGCATTGAGATTGCATGAAATCAACAAGGAGAAGAAAAGTGTGATAAGGGATTACCCTTGTAGTCCACGATTTCTACACTAAGTCAGTGTAGAAGTCCTTCACAAACAGCTTCAGAAAAAACAATTCAGATTTCAGAGTAGATGAAGAAATTGAATCCCCAATGTGTGTGAGAAATGTGTGTTGAATTGTGTGTGTGAGAGAGAGAATTGAGAGAGAATTGGTGTGTATATGGAGAGAGGTGATATTCTGGCGTAATTTGGGCAAAGTGACAGTAAGAGGTAGAGAAGGGATCCAGAAATGATAGGGGCAGGCCTCAATTTATAGCTGCATGGGAGGTGGCGGTGTAGAAATCCTTCACAAACAGCTTCAGAAAAAACAATTCAGATTTCAGAGTAGATGAAGAAATTGATTCCCCAATGTGTGTGAGAAATGTGTGTTGAATTGTGTGTGAGAGATAGAGAGAATTGAGAGAGAATTGGTGTGTGTTTGTGTATGTATGAGGAGAGAGGTGATATTCTGGCGTAATTTGGGCAGAGTGACAGTAAGGGGTCGAGAGAGGGATCCAGAAATGAGAGGGGCAGGCCTCAATTTATAGCTGCATGGGAGGTGGCTAAGAGTGTCGCACGACGCAACAAGTGCCTTTTCCAGTGGCTCATTTCGTCGCACAACGGAAGGAGCCATAACCGTTTTCCTTCTAGAAACACGCAAGGTGGCAGATTCTGGAATGCCCTTTCCAGCGAGGTCCTGTCCAAATTCATTATTCCTGGCAGGTCCTTCCTCGCTTGGAAAGTTTAGAAAAGTTCCCGAATTGCCCCTAAACTTTATGAAAGTTTGGGGAATTGCCAGGAAACTTTAATTGGAAGGCAGGAGCCAGATTTTGGTACTTACAGGTACTTGTATTTTATTTGATGTTTAAGCGAAACAGGTTGTTGGTGTTTGTTTGTAATTGGTGGAATTTGTTTAAAACAGGTTGTTTGAACAGGTTACATCCTTTTATAAGTGGTTTATAAATAAAACAATATTTTTTTTTTAAAATCTGGACAGATTACCGACGGAAATTTCCGTCGATAAATCAAAATAAAAAAAATAATAAAAACCTTTACCGACGGACAATTCGCCGGTAATCTATTGTGATTACCGACGGACCTTATTCGCCGGTAAATCTATTGTGATTACTGACGAACAATCCGCCGGTAACTCTTTAGTCCGTCGGTAAAGTATCATTACCGACGGAAATTGAGTATTACCAACGGATATATCCGTCGGTAAAGGGCCAGTTTCTAGTAGTGATTGAACCATGTGCACCAGAAAAAGATTTCAGATTAAGTTTCTGGAAATTCAATAATGGGTTGGTGCCTTGTGGTGCTAAAGGTGGAGTTTGTACTTGAGCCGCTTGCCCCATTCTCGTAACGATAGCTTGAGTCAAACCATGTAGAATGACTGCCAAAGCATTGTCGGGTTGATTTGCTTCATCATTCGCCCTTGGCCCTTGAGCAGCACGACCAGAGCGACGATGCCTTCCAACCCAATTTCTTTCAAACATTATTATCTAATAAATCAAATCTCAAGTTAGTTAAAGCTCAAACTAACGAGTAACTAAAATATTAATTTTATCAAAGGGTATGACTAATTTCATGCAGATAGGTTCTCTACTGATGCTAAGTCAAGATTCTTCTAATCATCACTTTAGTTCTAAAACCTCGGGACCTAAAACCTAAGCTCTGATACCACTCTGTAACTCCCCCAAAACCCGATCCTATTTCAGGATCCAAATTTTAGATGCATTACTTATCTAACAACAACTAATCTCAAATAATAACCTCAAGATTTATTATAAAATAATTTCTTCATAGTACATTTATTCATCCCTGTTAGTCTAGGGTTACAACACCTGTGATAAAATAGATTTATTACAAATATTCTTAATAACTAATCTTCAATTCCAATAGTTCACCCTAGCCTTCGTCCAACCATCTAACCTGGAAGGTAGAGAAAAAAAAAAGGAAGGGGTGAGCGAACAATGCTCAACAAGGTCTTATACGGACCTCTTCGGGTACTAAGAAGAGGTGACTGCAAAATAATAACCGGTTACGAATGATTTCCAAGAATATAATATAACAAAAGAAGCGAATAAACTCAAATACGAATTTTAACAAATATAATCAAATCACATATATAGTATTTAGCATGATCATAAAGCGGTCCAACGACCTCAATAAACACTAAAACCCACAAAGGATACGAAAATCCCACAGAGAGCACTATAAAGCCCACGAAGAGCACAAATGGCTCACAAAGAGCCCCAAAAACTAAGTAGTGTATCCGGAGCACCCCACTACTAATCCTAAGTAGTGAAATGCCTTAATAGGCCAAATCAAAATACCCCATCACTACGGGTTGTTTAACATAATATGATCATGCATAGAATGAAAGGATAACAATTTAACGATTGCAACTTAAGAAAACAAAAAGTGATACGAATCACAAAATAAGTATTCTCTAGCGAATACAATAATATGAAAACCAATAGTGTGAAATTAATGAAAACAATTTAATTTCACGAAGGCCGACAATATAGGATTTATTTGAAAGACGTAAGTTCGAAGGAGGCAAAGCAAATTCTAACCAAGATTAGCTTAACATTTCGAAAACGATAATTTTCAAGAAACATAGGAATCCTAATCAAGGGAGTCAAGAAATAATAAATCTAAGGACGTATAATCACTTACCTCAATTACACAACGTTAAGGAAAACTTGAACACGTACAAGTCGCCTAAGCTCGTTTCCCAAAATCTAAAATCAAATATAAAGTATTACAATCTATTTTATTGATCTCTTTTACTAAATTAAAAGTTTAGAATGATGTTCATTAATAGTTAAGGGTTAATTTATAATTTTCCAATATCGAAGGTTCCCATAAATAATTATAGACTTAGGGTGGGGTCAAACTGAAATTTTCAGAATGTTAAGGTCACTAAATGTAACTCTCAAAAGTTATAAACTGATTTACAAACAAATTTTAGTCAAGTTTAATAACGAAAACTATAATAAAGTGTAAGGGTGTAAATTGAAACTTGTTAAAGTATTATTTCATTCTGTCTAAATCAAAGAGAGTATTCTGTAATGAACGAAGTACTTATCTAAAAGTTGTCTAAGCCCTTTATAATCTTCTAAGGCTTCTCTCTCAGCTTTCTTCCTTCCACACCACAGAGACTTCCGCCCACACACACTCTCTCACTTTTGTCAATGTATCATCATATTTTATTTTTTTGAATGAGAAACCCATACCCAAGGATCTTATTTATACTAGAGAGACACGTTAATTACAAGGTAGATACTTCCATCCTATAATGAGAATGTGAAGGGAGGTTCATGACACTAATTATTTTCATCCATTATCTTGTCTATGCATTGAATTATCAAAAGTAATTAAATAATTATATTTCTCATTATTAAATATTTATAATTATTATTTATTTTCTGGTTATTACAGAAGTAGAGTACCGCACATTAACAACCTCGACAACAAGTTACGTTGGCTTGCTTATTTATTTCGTGGACTTAGCCTTTTCTTGTCTCCTCTACTGCTTCACCGTGATAATATTTGGGCGATGTGAATTCGGTTTTCCATGCAAAAATGTGACATATTGATCGATTTATACTTTGTACGTGATCTTCACCAATACGGGTTTGTGTATCTCGTATGTTGCCACATCAGACCAAATGCTGATGTTTTTACTAAGGGATTGACTCATTTCCGTTTTACTCTTTTATAGGTTGCAACTCGCACCTGTGTCACTTGTCACTTGACTTAAGGGGGTTGTAAACAGTCCACCCGCCAACCAAAACTACACACAATTGTGGCAAACCAAAAGTCTTATTTTGTTAACAACTAAATTAGGTAAATAATGATTGTATATTCAAGATATGCATTAGGTCATATTCGGGTGTATCTTGCCCTTGTACAAATAGTAGGACTCTTGTAATTATCTAATCTATATATTGAATAACAATAAAAAAAAAAGAATGATAAATGATAATTAAGGGAAAAATATAGAAATATGCCCCTATACTTAGCTTAAGGATGTAGATGTGGCCCTATACAAATTAATTGCCATATAAACTCCCGTACTTACGAATAATGTATGAAAATTAGGACTCCGTCAATTTGCCGTCCAAAATCTAACGTACTAGCTGACTTGGCGTACGAGTTGACATTTGTATGGAGTACTAATTGGATCTACCATGATTTGGTTAGTATTACCATCATATAGTAGATTGCATTCATACTGCAAACAATGTGATTGCATTCATACTGCAAACAAACAAACAAACAAACATTTATAAGAGCCATTGGAGAGTTCATTTCATACAAAACATAGCCATCCACTTGAAAAGATTACAATACTTAAACCCTAACCAAAACTACAATGAACTAATATGGCAATAATTTTATAGTGGAGGGTGAGTTCAAATTCTTGAATACAATCACAACAGTAACAATTATTATCCATGAAGCAATAACGACAAGCAAAAAACTTCTCTCCTTTGCTTTTCTTTCCCTAATCTCCATCTTCAATTTCTTCTCCTTCTCTTTGGCCTTTGACATGAAAGAACTCTCAGCATCACTTGACATTGCAATCTCAAACTCCATCTCAGTCACTTTTCCTTTTAGTTTCAGTATCTTTTTTTTTTTCAATCTATCTTCTTGCTCTTTCAAACACCCATGTTCTTTCTTCAATAGTTTCATCTATGACCTCAAAGTAATAATAATCTTTTTATACCTCTCATCTAAATCAGGATCAACCCACTGGAAGTATTTGCATGATTTTGTTGGATCCTTGAATTCAAACAAACAAACAAACAAAAAAATCAATCTTGATACAACATAATCATAAATTAAAATCTGTATTGGAAAATCTGTAAACCCTAGATCTATAATTTCACAAAATTATCTCATAAAATGGGCATACAACAAACCTTCATCCCGGATTATCATCACTGCACGAGGTCCACATATGTGCCCTAACATGACAATATCATTGCTTCATTCCACCATTTTGGAATTGAAAATCAGATCCATCTTGTGAACCACCACTTACTTCAAGCTCATTTCGTTCATTTCTTCTTCCTTCCATCTCGTTTTCAAGCTTTGTCTGCCACAATCGCCTCTGATTTTGCCCTATATTCGCAACAATGATGGGTGTAGGACGATGTCATAAAACGAAACCAAACGACGTAGTTTTAATTTATCCTAGTTAGCAAATTCCATCTGGGCTGATTTTTTCCGCATACTCAACTTACCAATCCAACTCGGACGCCAAGTCAGTTAGTCCGTTAGTTTTTGGACGACAAATTGACGGAGTCCTAATTTTCATACATTATTCGTAAGTACGGGAATTTATATGACAATTAATTTGTATAAATGCATATCTATATCATTAAGCTAAGTAAAAGAGCATATTTCTATATTTTTTCGATAATTAAGGGTCAAAAATTTAGGAATAGTTTGTAGAAAGGGTTTGAAAATTTTACCAAGTCTTTAAGTTTCTCTCCCAAAGTCTTATACACCTAATTCAAACTTTTTTGCCAATCTTAATAAAACTGCTAAAAAAATAATGATGGTTAAAATAGAAAGTTTAAGCAAAGTACGAGGTTTAAAAATGTCTATAGACCTAATAAAAACAAATAAAAACAAGTGTCTCATATCTGAACTAGAATATTCTTAGTGCAATAAGGTCCACAAAAAAAAAATTACTTAAAACTTTTTCCAATAAAGGAACCCACATTAGAAAGAAGATAAGTTAATGCCTTTTTATAATTGGGCCAATTAAATTGTACATATGGCTTGGTGAGAGGGTGGCCAATAGAGAATACTTGGGCGTATGAAATCAGGGTTAGATTATTTTAAATAGGGATTAGTTAGAGCCACCCAAAGAGAATTGAGGGCTTCCAAAAATTGACGGGCAAGCCCACCTAAAGTAGGGCAGGACTCGCTCGCCTTATAAATGTGTGTTCGATATGTTCAGGTGTCAGCATGGCCCGCCTTCTCAATACGATCATTGACAAGCCACCTCAACCCCTGACAGGACGAGTTAGCCCGTTGATTTGGTAACTACAGAATGCTTTATTTACGTTTGCATCTCTTCTCCAACATTATGCAACTGATGTGGGATAAAAACTTAACTCTGGATCCAGCGGGATATTCTAACTTAATCAATCAGAGGTCTCGAGTTTTGAGTCTGAAAATGTTAATTGTTGAGAGATTTTTGCCGCGCTTGTGATCCTACCTAGCTCGAAGTAATAACTTACTATCATTTTTTTTTATACCTAAACTCTGTTTATTAGTAACAGACATCTTGCTAACATTTCAAATTCCTTGCGTTTGACAACTCAATTTCAAGATTTAAATATTGATCCTGCATAATTCATTCCGGAATTTTAATTTCTGATCAAATCCTTGAAATTAGAGTGACAAACATATTCAATTTGACTTGAGACAACATTTTCATTCGCGTTTGGAGAGTAACCCAATGTTGGAGTATTATGTACTTGTCACACTTGGTAGCTCGTGAATAATAAGGAAAAATTCTTAATTATTTGGTAGCGCATGAATAATCAGATTATTCTGTAGGTAACTTGATAAATAATCAGATGATAAGCATATCATAAAGTGAAATTCAGGTCGATTCGATTTGAGACAACATTTTCATTGGCAATTAGAATACCATTATTCGATATTTGATAGTATTTTTTAATTAACGTTAATCTTAATCATGTGTCAATAATCTTGATAAGTTGAAATCACACTGATCATTCAAGCTAACGATCGTTCAAACTTTATTTTTTAAAATAAAGCACTGATTGATTACAAGCTCGATCCATTGACTTAACATATACTCCCTCCGTCCCACGTTAGTTGAGACTAACTTTTTGGGCACATCAATTAAGGAAAAGTAAGTGAGAGAAAAAGTGAAAGAAAATGTTGTGAGTATGAAAAATTAAATAGGAGAGAGAATGAGTGGGAGAAATAGTTAGGAGAGAGAATGTTGTGAGTGTAAAAGTGAAATAGGAGAGAGAATGAGTGGGGTAAATAGTGAAGATTCCTTTGCCATTTTGGGCAGTCTCAACTAACGTGGGACGGCCCAAAAAGGAAAGAAGTCTCAACTAACGTGAGACGGAGGGAGTACTTTACAAAAAAAAGAAAATTAACACTTTTCAAAATTAAATAAAGACAACTGCCCCCTTTGCAGCTCCACCACTGGGGCATGCCACATAAGAAATCCTACCATAAGTACAAAATGGGATCTTTGTCTTAGATTTTATTGATGATGATTCCATTGAGAGGCAATAATTTTTGTTCTAAATCCACCAAGCTTTAAGAATAGAATACAATACAATGATTTCATGTCCATTCGATGCCATTGACGAAATTAGTAGATTAATTCTTCATTTCTTGATTGGAATTTTGGTACTAGGCTGGCTAATGAGACATCACATTCTCACTTCCTGTCCCTCTCTTCTTCGTCTCAAATAAATGATCAATTATTTAAATGAATGATTAATTTTTATTTTTATTATAAAATTTGTTACTGGTCAATTAAAATTGAATTTGAAAAGTTTTTGATCATTTCTTTTGGAACAGATATCCTCCCTTCGTTTCACTCGACTTAGGACAATTTGTCATTTCAGGCATCCCATTCGATTTAGCACGTTCCAAAATGGCAATTTCATATTATTTTTATATTTAATTAGACTCACTCGTAATAATTATAACAACAATCCCCTTATTATTTTTCTCACTAATTATGTATGATTTTACTTTTTATACTCAAAACACCTTCTCCACTCATTCTCTTTTCTGTTATTGTATTAGTATTTTTTAATCTTTGTTATGGGAGAATTTTTTTTAGTATGCCACTATTTTAGATGAAGAAAATATAAAACTATGTGGAAATGAGGATTTGTGTTTTGTATTCTCTATGTTTTTTCCGGCTACTACGTGGAAATAGATGTGGCCGGTTGGAGAAACCGCCGGTTAGTCGGTTAAAAATCGGCGGTTGAAAATCCCCAAAATCTCAACCGGAATCGAACCGCCTAACTGGATAAACCGGTTACGGTTTTGACGGTTAACGGTTTTAACGGTTTTCCGGTTAACCTCCCGCTTGACGGTTTAGATCTGCTCGGCCGAGTCCTTGGTGTTGCTCGGTCGAGCAACCCTTTTAGGGTTTAAGGTTTAGGGTTTGAGGGTTGAGGGTTGCTCGGTCGAGTCATATAGTAGTGCTCGGCCGAGCATATCATTTTTCAGTTAATTTTTTAACAGTTTTCGTTAACTTTGTATGTAGTATATTAATTTTATTTTTTTTCAATTTTTTTTTGATAGATAAGACTATTTTAGACTTAAGTTTACTACATACATTTTTTGCAAAAAGGTTTATAAAAAAAGTTATGAATTTTTCAAGAAATAAAAGTTAACGGTTTTTTGAAAAAAATTAACTTTTATTTTTTTTCAATTTTTTTTTGGATAAATAAGACTATTTTAGACTTAAGTTTACTACATACATTTTTTTGAAAAAAGGTTTATAAAAAAAGTTATGAATTTTGAAAAAAAGAAAACTTAACTTTTTTAAAAGAAACGAAAGTATATAAAAGAAAAAAGGGACGGTACCCTTAAATTTTATTAATTAAAATAAAATTATAAAGAGGTGGACAACCAACCTTACCCTTTTATAAATAAGGGGGAACATTTAGGAGCCTTTACCTCAACCTAACTATTACAATTAATTAAAAATAAACATAATCTAAAGTCTAAACTAATCTAATTAAAATAAAAATTAATCTAAAACATCATTCATTCATCACTACTTTTCGTGGAGTCCTCAACATCGTATTGATATCTTGGATCCAATAGATCCTCATCATAAGGCATGTCTTGTTGCCTTTTTTCCACTCTAACCCAATCGCAAAGTAAAAGTTGATGTTCCAAGTTTTCACTTGTTAGTTGAGAACGTCTTTCATCCAAAACATTTCCACCAATGCTAAATGCCGATTCAACCGCCACCATTGAAGCGGGAGAGGCTAATACTTCTTTAGCAACTATAGAAAGTATATGATAAATGTCTTTCCTTCTTGACCACCATTGTAAAACATCAAATTCATTTGAATTTGGATCTTGATTTAATTCAAAATTTGTAGTGAAATAAGTTTCTAACTCCACGAAAAGGTTTGATGATGATGAAGATGAACCTCGAGAAGGACCATATTTTTTACTATACAAATTTGCAAAAAAACTATATGGATCCCCACTAGTAAAACTTGGTTGAGAAGTAGAGAAATCATCTTCATGTTGTTGGCTTTGAGAAGTGTTTCCATATAAGACATTATACTCATTAAAAAGGTTAATCAAATCATTTTTTTGTGTCATTAACAATAATTGACGAAAGTTCATAACTACCGTCACCATCGGGATATAATTTCATATAATAATAAGTTATAATGGACTCTAAATCATCTAATTTAACTCGAGGATCTAATAACTTTGCAACCAAGAAAAGAGACGGAATAGTGTCAAAATATTTAAGCCACTTTTGTCTCATGTTAAAAATGCACTGTTTTAAAATAGGGCATTCTTTTAAATTGTCAAAAATAGTAACAATTGCAATACAATGCTCTAGCACCAAAACGGAAGTTGGATAATAAACTCCCGAAAAAGTCAAAGTAGCGGTATTAAAAATCTTTAACAATTCACATAAATTAATGCATGCATTTCAATGATAAGTAAATAGAGGTTCATGATAGTCAATTGACATAAAAAAATTGTGTTAGGAGATCTTTATAAGCAAAACCATCACTTAACATTTTATAGGTGGAATTCCACCTAGTTGGAACATCGTAAGTAAAATATTTGTCCGGCACATTTTTACTTCTTAAAAACCTTATCCTTTTTTTTGTATTAGATTTTTTTTTTGAAATAAATTGAAGAGCTCGTCTAATTGGCTTAACATTAGTTTCTAATGCATCTAAACCATCTCTAACACATAAATTAATTATATGACATAAACATCTAATATGAAAAAACTTACCCCAAGTGAGGGTTGACAAACGGTAATTAAATCGGGCAAACTAGCCGTATTAGCACTTGCATTGTCAAATAAAATAGTAAATATTTTATTTAAAATACCATATTCAAGAAAAATCTCAAGCAATTTCGCACAAATATTTTCCGCGGAATGCGGTGGCTCAAAATCTTTGTAAGCAATTAATCCTTTTTGAATTTTCCATGAATTATCTATCCAATGGCAAGTAACGCCCAAATAAGTATTTCTTTGCCAATGATCACTCCAACCATCTGATGAGTGAGTTTTACACTCATCCATTGACTACTTAATGAACTTATTATTTGCTTAATCCTTGAGTTTTGTGTGTTTTAATAGATGTTTGAGTGTTCTTTAGTTTTCAGTGGTCCAATTGAAGATTTGAGGAAATTGGAAGAATTTTGTGAATAAATCAAGTGGCAAAATGGAATGTTGCAATTGTGGGACGGACCGAATTCAATTGGTTACACTCATCCATGGACAATGCAAGCAAGCAAGGTGGCCGACCAAATGAAAATCAGTTGGGCCAAGGAAGGAGCAGCTGGGCCAAGGTATAAAGGAATTGGGCCAAGCCTGGCTGAAGAGTGAAGGAATGTAGCTGGGCCAAATGCAGTTGGGCCAAATGGAAGCTGGGCCGAATGCAAGGGAAGAAACTGATCACAACAGTCTGTGCGTGTGGGCGGTCGCGCAGGGGTGTATGGGCGGTCGCGCATGAGCAAGAGTTTTGAAGTCAAATGTGTCTAGGAACATGGGCGACCGCGGAGGAAGACGTGGGCGACCGCCCACGAGGCGAATTGCGGACGGATCACTGGCGGATTGGAGCGGATATGGAGTAATTTGGGCTATTAATTGTGGCTGTTCAGGTTTTTATAACCTAAATAATAACAGCAACCGTGGGAGTTTTTTTTAGAGACAATCACTCTTTTATTTTTATTGTTGTTTTCTTAGAGAACTTATAATCATCTTTCCATAGCTTCTTCTTCTTCTCCAAATTTCCTGGGTGTTATTCATATTCATGGATAGCTAAACTTTTTATTTCTTGGAATTGGAGGTAACACTTTATGTTTTGAGTTTTATTTTTCATCTTTATCTTTGTATTACTTGGGATTATCAAGTTGCTTTTCAATGGAATTTTAGAACCTTTATCTTGATCACATAATTGTTCTTGAATAATTTAAAATTTCAATTGTGAAACGCCAAATTTACAATTGAAATTAGTCTTGGCTTGATTTTCACAATTTGTTGAATCCCCGCCAAAAGATTCATACGAATTGTGGTTTCTTTTGTGTTCTTAAGTTCTAACTGGGTTTCTAATTAATCTATGAACGGGCCAAGGGAATAGATTAATTGGAAACACTTGATTGCAAATCACCCGCCGAAGTGTCCCAATCATACTTTTGTAAGAACAAAACCCCAAGTATACTTTGATTGATGAATTGTGAAACTTGAGCATAATTTGTGAAGCCAATTCCGGGAATTTTCTCCTTATTATTGAAATCTCTTTTATAATCAATTTTACTTAATTTTTGCAAAAGCATTAGTCTTAAAAATCAACAAATTCTTCACTTTACAAGCTTTTTGTCATAGCAGTAATTTTATACACTTTAAACTTCGTGTCTCGGTGGTTCGACCCTACTTACCCTATCTACAAATCAACTGTAGATAGTTTGAGTTGGAAATTTTCTTTTGACGTTTCGACGCTCGTCACCATCGGCACAAATTGAAACATTATTTTCTAATTTTGATAAAACACCAATTAACTCTTTTTTATATCTTTCAACCACTCTAGTAATATCACGTACGAGATTCGTACGTGGTATTCTCTTGGCGGCGGGATTTAAAGAAAGGTGAGCAAAATTTTCATAAAAATCACAATCCGCAAAATTAAAAGGAAGGCCTTTAATGCAAATAAATTTGGTTAGTTCATTCCTATAAACCCACTTGTCAAATTTAAAAAGGACGGAAGAAGGGGAAGACGAACCTTGTGCACCCGAACCCGAACTACGTTGTTGAAATTGTAATTGAGTTTGCGTAGCGAAAATGCCAAGTTTCTCGGGATGTTTTGACACCGTATGCCCGTTGAGTGTCCCATGCCCTCCGCCTCTTTTGAATGCGTAAGAAGCGGTACAATAGTTGCAACATGCTCGAAAATTATAATCATCATCGGCATTAATTTTTCTTTTGGTGAAATGGATGGAAAATGTATCGGATTGCGGCTCTCTTTCTCTAGGAGGTTATCGTTGTCCCTGACCCCGACTACCTCCCCTAGCTCGGCTTCCCCTACCACTCCTAGCATTACCACTTTCAATTTCAACTTGTTCTTCTTCCTCATTTTGTTGAATATTTGGATTTTGATGATCAAAATCATCGTTGGGGGAGGAAGAACCAACAACGGACTTGCCTAAATTGCTTCTTCTTTGATTTTCAGCCATTTGTGTAAGATAAAATGAAATTTGAAAACGAAATGGAGCTTAAAAATGGATGAAAATGGAGAAAAGCACTAATTTCGTTAGAAAACTAACTGAAAATGGGACAATATTTAACTGAAAATTGGATGAGGGTGAGAGTATATGTGAATATTTGAGAGTAGAAGGGAAAAAGTAGAGAGAAATAATGTGGAAATAAAATGGGAGGAGAGAGGTGATATTAATAGTTAGTAAATTAGGCAAAAAAAAAATGACTGCCCAAGTTAAAGTTCTGACGAACATAACGGCTAGTTTTTGAAAAAGTAGCCGTTGGACCTGTTCTGGCGTTCTGCTCGGCCGAGCAACACATATGACTCGGCCGAGCATGACCGTTATTGGAAATTAACACACTGGAATGTTCTGCTCGGCCGAGCAACTCATATGACTCGGCCGAGCAACTCAAAAATCGGTGGTCGACCGATTTTTCAAAATTCCTAACCTTAATTGAACCGGCCATTTACCGGTTTCGGTTAGCCGGTTCCGGTTAATCGGCGTTGACCGGTTTTGACCGGTTAAAAATCGCCCGATTGACCGGTTCGATTTATAAAATTGACAAGTCTACGTGGAAATGATGTCTATTTATTTATAGGCTTGAATCAAAATAAAATCACATTTGTATTTACTGTTCAATTATTAGAACTAATCAAAACGGATCAATTATAATTTTACGATCATATTTCTAGGAATATAGTGTCAACTGTCAAGCTTTTGTTATTTTTTAAATTTCGCAAATATAATCAATTTTCAAAAACAAAATATTAAAATTTAATCATTTAAATTAAATGAGATTACCTTTTGTAATGAAACAAAAGAGATGACAATTTGTTTGTCTACTCATTATTTAAGGACATTCTAAATGAGATTACCTTTTGTAAGGAGGGGAGGGAATAATAAATTATAATGGTGTTGTGAGTATTAAAATAATGTAGGAGAGAGAATGAGTGGAGGGAATAGTAAAGATTTTTTGCCAAAAAAGGAAAGGTGAAACTTTCAATGGGACACCCAAAATGGCAAAAAGTGAAGTTATTAATGGGACGGAGAGAGTATTTGTGAGCAAAAATTTGCTCAACCACAATGCGTATATATATTGTATATTGTGTTTAAGTAATAGTGAATGAAAATTACTTTGCTTTCATTTTCATACGTATATTGTGTTTAAGTAATTATTCCTGTATGCTTACTGTTTTTGATATCACAATTGATTGATGTTTACTATTTGTTTGCATAAATATGCAATTACGGTAATATGATATAAATAAAAGCAATACTCTCTTCGACTCACTAAGTAAGAATTACACTCTTTGCCCTTTTGAATATCCTACTAAAAATAACTCCTTTTCAAAATAAATACCAAAGAACTTGTATCTAGAAATGTTCGAATCTTAGGGTTGATGATACCAATGTTGTGAATGAAAATCTCAAGGCTAAGCTCGCTGAATGGAATGAGAGTATCAGTGCTAAGTTTGCTGAATTGAATAAGAAAAGGTTTGGTTTCAATCAAACCAATAATTTTGTTCATCTTGCGGCTGTAACAGGTTCTGGAAATGGTAGTATTGCGGCTGTAACAAACTCTGGACTTGGTAGTGAAGTTGTTCATCATACGGCAGTTCAACATGAGTGATCGCGCAGGAAAGCGTGTGGGCTCAGTTCTTTGTGTCCAGCAATGAATGAGCTAGCTATGGATCTGCACAGCACAAGAAACAAGGGTGAAACTGCGCCGGGGGTCTTCCGGCAAGCCCCTCCGGCGTGAGAGTAAGATGATGGACTGAAAAGTGGTGCAGATAATATGATATGTGTGTGGGTACGTGAATATGCAATAAAGCATTACCTTTGTCCATGTTGATACTCTCTTATTTATAGTAGGAATAGTGATGTTAGGGTTTTCACCATAGCCGTTGGATTGAATGGTTTCCAACCGTTAGATCAGCTCTGTCTCCTAGGTGTACACGTGTCACGCTGGGATTGATCCGTCTATGTAAGGACACTGCAGCTTCTGACATTGATAAGCAGCTTGCCTTATAAGGGAAAGTCAACCTGCGTACCTTTTGTAGTTATTACCGATCGCATGATTGCACAGAAACAAGGCACCGTAAGGTGTCTGACATTATCCCAAATTAGCTAATTAACCAAGCTTGTTGAGGAAGCTTAATTGAAGAGACGACCTGGAGCTGTACGTCCAGTTGGATCGTCTCCTTGAGGTATGTCTCGACGAGAGAGAGTTAGTCGCTCAATGACGACGCTCACTCTTGGACGAGTGCCAGTTGGCGTCGGAGGAAGACTCGTCGTTAGATGGACCTAGCTCATCGTCGACGATCTCTTCTTGGTGTGTCGACGGGCTAGAAGTTAGCCCTTCCATTAATGGTGTGATAGCTCATCGTTTGGATGGGCTTGGTCGCTCAGTGGTGACGACTGCCAACCAATGTTGGACGGGCTATGGCCCAAGGCCTTGATCTGATTCTTTGTGGTTGGTCCTTTGATGGGCCTATTGGGCCCCCGGGCTCGTAGTAAACGTTGGGCTCGGCCCATCACAGATTATTCCGTTCAGTGGCCCCCAACTCATGGTCGTCTTGACGGGCCAGGAGTTGTCATTTTCCCACCAAGGTAATCCGTACGACCGTCAATTTGAATTTTGAATTACGGTGACGTCAGCATAGGTGACGTGGGCGGCTGAGATTTCTTCTTCAATCGCCACATGTCCTCTGATGGGACAAGTGCCTCGGAAGTTGCAGAGGGTATTTAATGCCCCTACTCATTGTGCCGTTTGGTTTTCCCAGGAGTAAACCGTTCATCTTCCCCCAATATAAAAACTTTCTTTCTTCATCATTTCAAACTTTCCAAACCCTTGATCAGTGAGAGCAAAGTGAGAGAGGCGATTTCCGGCCACCGTAAGAAAGAATTCAGGCAACAAAGATCACCGCCTCCGGCAACCGTAATCGTTCTGGCAACTCCGTCTGTGAGGTATCTAGGTGCCTGGATAAGGGATTTCTTCGAACTTCCGCCGGAAAACTCATCGGAAAGAGCATCTCCCAACCCATTACCAGGTAACATCTTCATCTGTTCTTCATTTTCTGGGTTTTTTCATTGGGTTTGTAGAGGTTAGCCAAATGGGACCAAGGACTATCAGTTTCGAGAGAGGCGTCAAGTTTGGCTTTGGGTTGAATCAAAGGGTTTATAAGTGTGCTAAGGGGATCTGGAGAGAGATTCCTTTATCTGAGTGTTCTTCAATCCTGGAGAAGTTTAACTTCGAGAATGATCCCTTGGGGTCCCCAGAGGGAGAGATTCTAGGGGATTTTGAGGATGGTGACCCAAGGGTAACTCCCTTCCGGTCCATGAACGATCTGCCCGCCCATATTAGGACCCACTACTCTTTGTCCCGTCGTGATTCAACTAGGGCTTTGGTCGTAGGGGAATCTAGGTCGCCACTAGGTAGGTCGTTGCCTACGGATGTTAGGACTGATTCCCCTCTTTTATCCCCTTGTTTTGTAGAGATGGATCACGACGGGCGTCCTGACCAGCCGGCTCCAGAAGCCAACGAGCCGAGCACAAGTGCAAGGGGCAAACAGGCAGCTTTAGCCTATCACACGTTTGTACAAGTTGGATCAAACGACGATGAGTTTGGAGGTGGGGCAAGAGGAAAATGGGCCGTGCCTAAGATCGAGCTCAGGAAACAGGACGTCGGGAAGCAAATGATCGACGCCCTACGAGGATCGTTTAGGGTTCAAGCTTCGACCTACAAGTTGGAGCATCTCAGTTTGACGGAGTACGAGCCCCGTCGTCAATCCTTAGTGACCAGCAAGGAGAAGGTGGGCTTCTTCTATAAACACTTTGAGTTCGGCCTGAGATTGCCTTTGGATCCTTTCATCAACGAGTTCCTGGAGGACTCCGCCTGTATGCCCATGGAACTTAGTGCCAACACCGTCAGAATTTTGTGTGGCTTTGCCATCGTCTGCAGGTTCCTTGGCTACGAGCCTTGCAATAAAGTATTCCGTCGATACTACCGAACGGCTCGGAATACCTCCAAAGGGAAATCCACCGTGAGTGTATCTTCGATTAAAAACGCAAGGAATTTTTTCTTGGATATCCCGAACAAGGTGTATGGTTGGGAGAACCATTTGATCCTGGTGGAAAGTCGAGTAGGATGGCAGTTTCCTTTTCCAGAGGGCAACGGGCCGCCGCCTGATAGGCATATCTTTCAAGCTCCGTGGGCCGACGAGCTGAAAGGAAAGATTGACAATTTGTTAGATCTTGGATGGGTCTCGTACAAAGACATAGAGGCCTCACAATGGAGATACATCCGAGCTGGCATGATGTCTAAGCCGTCCATGGGGCCTGAACCTTTAGTGAAGATTGATTTGGATGCCCGCTATCCTGACTGGGTCGTCCACCAGGAGTTTGTTTTTAAAGATAATTGTTTGAACTGTGCGACGGCGCGAACTGGTCGTCTTGAAGAAAGTTGTGAAAACCTTGAAATGAATGGGGGTTGGACTCCTGCTATCTTTTTAATTTTAACATTCTCTTGTCTCGTCGTGAATACAAACTAACCTCTTTTATTTGGTCGTTATGCAGTTCTTACCCAAGACGACGTGGATAAAATTGAAAAAAGGATAATGGATGGAGCCATCAGAGCTAGTGACAGGGGCACCAAGAAGAAGGAGAGGGCTGCGACCCGTGCCATACTCGATCGTCAAGAGAAGCAGACGACGAGGAATGAGCAACTCCCCAAAGACCCTGCTGGTGCTATCCCAATGATCGAAAGGGAGCCCGTCGTCGAAGGATTGAACACCGGAGGCCGTCAGGCCGTCGTTGATGCACCTGAGAGAGCAATAGGTATGGAGATTGATCCAAGTATGGAAGCTGTTGGAGCTCAGATGGCCATTGCTGATGAGGCCGAGCGTATTGAAGTGGAGAGCACAGATTCAAACCCCGAGCTCCGTGAGGTCGACGCTCGTGCCTCCAAAAAGAGAAAAAGTCATCTCATCGACCCTCCTAGCCCGTCGGACCCGTCAACTCCGAGGGCCGATGCTCCAAGCTCGTCTACAGCGGTCTTGTCTAAGGCCAAGGCTAAAGAGATGGCGATTTCAATTGCCAAAGCTTCTCACATAAATGGGATCCCTTATCTGCAGAGGAACGGCAATGCTCTCTTGCTGGGGACGGCTCTGACAAGGCGTGGACGGGACGTTGAGTTGACTCGTAGGATGAAGGAGGCCAACCTTACCCCCGAAACCTTTCATGCCCGTCTAGGGCTAATCCAGACTGAGGTACTTCGAATTAAAGTTTGTCCTTCTCCGTCTTGTTTATACTTGTGCTAATGATTTAACTGTTGCAGCTATCGTCGATGATGGATGCCATGACGTCGGGTTATAGAGAATGTCTTGATGCCGAGCTTCGGGGCAACGAGCAGCTGATGAAGGCCGTCGGCGATAAGGGGACGGCTGAGCAAAAGCTGAAGGAGGCGGAGACCAACGTTGGCGAGCTCACTCTGGCCCATAAGCTTTTGGTGAATGAAAAGGACAACCTTCAGAAGGAGATAGATGCCTTGAAGGAAGGGAAGGCCAAAGCTGAGGCTGACTCGAAGGTGCTCTCGGACGGTCTTCGCGTTTGTGAGAACCGGCTTCAGAAATTGACGGCTCAGATTGAAGCGATGAAGACGAGCCGTGATGCTGAGCTGGCCCAAGCCAGGCGTGATGCCGTCGACGACTTCAAGAAGAGTTCTGAGTGCCTTCAACTGGTCACCAAGCATGCTAGTGGGTTCTTCAAAGATGGGCTAAACACATGGCCAGGCGGCTTCTGCTAGACCCTGCAATAAAAGACCTTCTCTCCGTCCGGAAGTTGGCCGACCTTTGCACGGAGGAGGCTCACGACGACGAAGCACGTTCAGTCCATCCCCTCGTCCCCTATACTGCCAATGATTTTCTCATCATAAGGGAAGACGACGCCAAAGCTGGAAAGGACGAGTGGCCTATTCCAGCCGTCGTCCCGGGTAACTTCGACGCATATTACAAGTACTTTATTGAAGACGGCCCTGACCCTGATGCAGCTCCTTCCGACGCCGGCGGTGCCGACCCCCAGTGATCGATTTTTGAGATGTTTTGTAATGTTTCAAACAATGTCTCCGTTTGATTCGGTTGTCTTGAACAATATTTCACTTTATTTGGTTGTGGTTCCAAACATCGTTCCAAAACAATTTTTAATTTTTTGTAATGTAGTCGGCCTGTTTCCTCATTGTTTAGAGGGGGTCGTACGTACAATGTTTGCTTTATGTTTAAGTTATTTAATGCCTTTGTTTTCTGTTAGTTAATCTGTGTTAACGTAGATAGCATGTGATAACTTGTTTTGAACGAGTAAGTTTGAGGACAAGCATGATTGGTCGTCGTTAATGACGACCAGAACTTGGGTCGTCCTAAGGTGGTCGACGCTTGTTCAAACTTGTATTTTCTCAACTTCTCAATGGCTCGTAGGAATAGTACGAAGGTTTATAAGTTTCTTGCTCGTAGTCAAGATTCTATGGACGAGTCGTCTTATTCCGTTATAGCGTTCGACGAAGTCTGGCTTCGTCTAACCTTTATACTTGGCTAAAGTGAGTGTAAGTGTCGAAGTCTTTGCCACGACTGATTTTTATACTTGATCAAAGTAGTTGTAGGGGTCGAAGTCAGGCTTCAACCGCCTTAGGCTTGATTTGCCATGAATGAAGTTCGGTGAAGTGGTGAGTTCTCATTAATAACTTCTGACTAACAACTGCGTACTGATAACTCATTTACTTCCTACGACCTGGGGATTTATAGGTTATCCCTTACAGATTTCAAGAATTACAGACCTCAAAAATATCTTACAAAATGACAATTAAAAATTCAAATTGAGAACCACAAAATGGGTGCCCTGAGGGCGCTGAATGTTTTCGACGACGACGATCAAAAGTAATACTTCATCAGATGATTGGCGTGCCATGGATGCTTGAGATGTTCCCCGTTGGGCTTAGACAGGCGGTAGGTTCCTTCTCTGACCACACTTGTGACGACGTATGGTCCCTCCCAATTGGGGGAGAGTTTGTTTTGACGGGCTTTGAGTCCCGTTGCTTCGATCTTTCTGAGCACATAGTCGCCGACTTTAAAGAATCTTTTCTTCACCTTCTTGTCATGATAAGCCTTGGTTTTCTTTTTGTAATTCTCCATCCTTAGTTGGGCGTCCAATCTCCGCTCGTCTACGAGGTCCAGGTCAACTTGCCGGTTATGGATGTTCTTTTCAACATCGTAGAGAGCAACTCGGTCTGTTGGAAGCTGAAGCTCGGCGGGAGCCATGGCCTCAGAGCCATAAGCCAAAGCAAATGGGGTTTCCCCCGTGGGCCCCCGGGTGGTTGTGCGGATTGCCCAGAGTGCTGAAGGGAGTTCGTCCAACCATCTTGTGCTGCGTCCCTCGAGATTTTTACATAAAGCGGATAAGACGAGCTTGTTCGCTGCTTCAGCTTGCCCGTTGCCTTGGGGATAGGCGACGGACGACTTGGAATGCTTGATACCCATTCTGTTCAATTCTTGTTCAAATTTCCTTGAGAACTGCAGGCCGTTGTCCGAAACAATTACCCTTGGGATTCCAAAGCGACACCATATCGAATCATGGATGAAGCTTAGGGCATTGTTTTCAGTAATTTTGTTTAAGGCCTTGGCCTCCACCCACTTCGAGAAATAGTCAACTGCCACGATTACATACTTGACTCCTCCCTTGGCCGGTGGAAAAGGCCCAATCAGATCGACACCCCACATATCAAACGGCCAAGCAGCCATGACAGGGGTTTGCTCAGTTGTTGGTAGCTTGGGGAGGTCGGCAAATCGTTGGCAAGTATCGCATTTTTTCACAAACTGTTTGGCATCTTCACGGAGGTGGGGCCAGTAGTATCCCATGGTGATCAACTTGTCGGCCAATGTACGAGCCCCAGGATGGCCTCCACATTCTCCTTGATGTACCTCAAAAAGCAACTGAACGACCTTATCTGGGTGGACGCACTTCAGCAATGGCCTGGTAATGGATCGTCGGTAGAGCTCTCCTTCAACGACCGTAAATCTGGGGGACTTTCTCTTGATTTGCCTTGCCAAAACCTCGTCCGTCGGCAACTCATTCCGTTCAATGAAAACTTTCAGCTCGTCTATCCAGCATCTTGGACCGTCGACGTTGCACATGACCTTTACTCGATCGTAGGCTGGTTGTTCCAAGTAGGCTAGGTGATGGCCGTGCTCCTCCTCTGGGAGTTGGTCCGTAGCTAGCTTGGAGAGCAGGTCGGCGTGTTCGTTGTTTTCTCGAGCTATCCTCTGTATGGCCCAAAATTCTAACCCCTGGATCAACTCTCCGACCAACGAATGGTACTTCTGCAGTGTGGAATCGACGACCTGATATTCTCCACGCACTTGGTTCACTATCAACTGGGAATCACAAAATGCTGCGATTTTGGTAGCCCCAAAACACTTGGCGTATTCGATGGCTGCTATGAGTGCTTCGTACTCCGCCTGATTGTTAGATGCTTGAAACTTGAACCTCAATACTTCTTCAAAAACTGTTCCACTTTCGGGCTCGACAAGAACGATCCCTGCCCCGCTCAGATTTCTAGTAGCTGACCCGTCTGAATAAATCTTCCAGCAACCTACGGGCAAAACCAACTCCTCTGGTTTGTCGTTGACTTCCTTGCCCTTGTCATTTTTCTGAGGCTGTCTTTGGTCGTCGGCAACACTAAATGATGTTTCGACCAGGAAGTCTGCTAATGATTGTACCTGTAGGGTCTTTCTCGTCCTATACTCGATATCAAACTCAGTCAGCTCAATACTCCAGTTGAGTAGACGACCAGAGCTTTCAGGACGGTGCAAGATCTTGCGCAGGGGGGCATCCGTGTAAACGATGATGGGGTGAGCAGAGAAGTATGCTCGTAGCTTTCGTGCTGTAATTACGAGAGCGTAAGCGATCTTCTCCGCGTTAAAATAACGAGTTTCCACATCCGATAGAGCCTTGCTGACATAGTAGACTGGCCTCTGTGTTCCACCCTCCTCCCTGACCAATACGGCGGCGACGGCCTTGTCACTCGCCGAGAGATAAACGTAAAGGTCTTCCCCCGCTACGGGGCTTTGTAGGAGTGGTGGGGAGCCAAGATACTCTTTCAGCTGTCTAAACGACTGAGAACATTCATCCGTCCATTTGAAGTCCTTTGCTCCTCGGAGAGCTTTAAAAAATGGAAGTGACCTCTCAGCCGACTTGGCGATAAAACGACCTAAGGCTGCTACTCGACCATTTAAGCGCTGAACCTCCTTGATGCTCGTAGGTTCGGCCATGTCTATCAAAGCCTTAATTTTTTCAGGATTGGCTTCGATTCCCCGCTGAGAGAGCATGAATCCTAGAAACTTTCCTGCTGCAACACCAAAGACGCATTTAGCTGGGTTGAGGACCATATCATTTGCTCGGAGGTTGGAGAAAGTTTGTTGTAGGTCGTCGACATGCTTTCTCTTTCTACTCTTGACGACCATGTCATCAACATACGCCTCTAAGTTGTCTCCGATCTGGTCTTTGAATACCTTGTTTATAATTCTTTGGTAAGTGGCACCGGCGTTCTTAAGCCCAAAAGGCATCTTCGTATAACAGTACGTTCCCCCTGCCGCCTGAAAAGCCGTCTTTGGGATATCTTCCTCGGCCATCCTGATTTGGTGATAGCCGGAGTAGGCATCAAGAAAGCTCAAAGTTGAATGGCCGGCCACGCAGTCGACGAGCTTGTCGATTCTTGGCAAGGGGTAATCGTCCTTGGGGCACGCCGGGTTTAGATCGGTAAAGTCAACACATAATCTCCACTTCCCATTTGGCTTTTTACAAGAACCACATTGGCTAACCAAGTTGTGAACCCAAATGCGTTCACAATAATCCCAGACTCGCAATTTTTCAATTTTCCGCTTTATAGCAATCTCTTTTTCACCGAAAAACTCGACACCTTTGCTCTTTGAATTTCATGGTGGGGTTCACCCCAAGCTTATGAACTGCCACGTCCTCTCTAATTCCCTTCATGTCTTCCACTTTCCAGGCAAAAACGTCGAGGTTCTGTTTGAGTAGGGAGATTATCTCTTCCCTCTCCTCAGTGCTTAACTGAGACCCCAGTTTGATTTTTTGCTCTGGATAGCTAGGGTTAATGACCAGTTCAATTAGCTCGTCGGCTGGCTTCATCTCAGGGGCGTCGTCCCTAAAGTCCATGGATTCAATGACGATCTCTTTAATTTTCCTTCTTGCTTCAGGCGTCAGATTTGGTACCTCGTCGTCGATCAATTTATCCAGCTCGGCCCCCGATTCTTGGGAGACCAAAAGTTGTGGCTTTGCAGCTTGGTCGTCCATGAATATTTCCTCAATCCCGGGGTCATCTATGCACTTGATCGTCGAGATGCCAGTATACGAAGTCGTCGTTTGCTTGACGGATTTAGAGAGCTTCACGCTGTGATCTGGATCGTTGATTTCAATGGTCCGTTTTGCCTTCAATATATGCTCAAGGAATTCTGGGGCCGTCCCTAACACACATCCTACTCCGGCACGGGATGGAAATTTGACTCGTTGATGGGGAACTGAGGCGACGATCCCCAAGGCGGCTTGACCCGGTTGGCCAAGGATTGCATGGTAGTCACTGACGACGTCGATCACAATGAAAGTCACCGTTTTGATTGTTCTCAATGGGTGTTCCCCAATGTCGACTGGAAGATCGATCTGGCCTTTCGCGTCTACCCGGTGATTGGTGAATCCTTCTAGACGACCTAAGTAAGGACTTAGGCGGCTATCAGGTAGACCCATTCTCTGGTAGACGTTGTAAAACAAGATGTCCTTGGCCGCTCCCGTGTCGATCAAAATTCTCCTTGATTCACAGTTATCGATGAAGCCAGGTATGACTAGAGTTTGTTGACGAGCTAATGGGTTGGCTGGAAGCTCGTAGGGAAAGAAACTAATCACGTCGTTTAGAGTTTCTGATTTTTGTGGGACATGTGGGGCCTTCTTCAGATGGTAGATGGCACTCTTAATCTGATTCTTGCTCGTCTCCTCAGAGATTACTAACACCATCCTTGGATTCCTTTGTGGGGGGTCGTCGTTAGCAGCTCGGGTGTTGGCCGCCTGACGATCCTTCCTTACATATTCTCCAAGTCGTCCGTCGTCGATCCATCTTTGAATAATCTTTTTCAAGCTGAAACATTCCTCTGTATCATGCCCTTTATCCCTGTGATATTCGCAATATTTGTTCATGTTTTTCTTTCCCTTCCCGTTGGGATTCATCTTCGGCGCCGGGCCAAAATCAACATTGCTCAAAATTTCTTCTCTAGACACAGTGAGTGGAGTGTACGACTCCGGGACTTTTTCTGCTTTCACTTTGTCTTTTCCTTTTTCTACGACCTTATCCTTCTTGGATCTTGTCGCTTGAACCTCGTCGACGGCCTTTCCCTCTCTTTGCAACTTTCTTTCTTCAGCTTCGGCGACGGCGTACGCCTTGGCATAGAGGTCTTTGCGGGACTTGGCCGGGTGAACTTGGAGCTCGTAGTCTAGAGTGGGGGAAATGACGCCGTGTCTGAAGCAATTTATGATTTCCCTGTCTGTTAGGTCTTCATCAATCTGATCTACCAGTTTCTTGAATCTCTTGAAATAGCTCATCGAACTTTCAGTGGCTCCTTGGGATATGTTGCTAAGGTCGTTGACAGTCTTACGACGCTCTCCCGCCGTAGCAAACCTTCCTAAAAACTTCTTTCTCATCTGCTTCCATGATTCGATACTCCCCTTGGGCAAGCTTCTAAACCATCTCAGAGCTGCGTCGACCAGTGTACTCGTAAGGGCCTTGCACATGATGTCGTCGTGGCCTGAGGCTTTTGCCACTACGTACATCTGTGCCTCCAGGTGTTGCATGTGGTCGATGGCACTGGTGGAGCCGTCGTATGGTTTAAGTTTGGGTAGGTTAAAGCCCGGTTCTGGGGGTCCTGTTTCCAACATCCAGGGTGCAAGGGGATTCATAGTGCCACCGTCGTCATCAGAGTCGTCGCTGTCCGTTTTCTTTCTTTTGCTCGTCAGTTCTTCCACTTGGCGCCTCAGCCTCAAGAACTCTCTCATATCTACCCCTCCTGCTGGGACGGCGTGGGGAATCCTATCTTGACGGGGCCCCCGGGTAACGGTGTTAGACCGTTGCCTCACGGTGGGGGCGGGTCGTCGAGAGATGGATCGCTCCCTGTAGCTAGGAGGGGGAGACGGCCTATAAGATCTTGACATTTCTTGTTCATGACGAGGTGGGGTACGAGTTCTCTCTCTTTGGCTCTGCGCTTGTTCATTTCTTGATGACGGAGTCTGTAGACGACCACGGACAATTTGATTTTGATTTGCTTCAGGATTCTCGACGACTAACGCTCTACGAGGGTCTGCTTCCCCCGGTCGTCGTTGCTGCGATGGTGCTCCTTGGCTCCGCCTCTCGTTAATGTGATCCCTTAGGTCAAGCTGTGGTACAACACGCTCATTCTCGGTGGCAGTCCCTTCGCGACGGCCAGTATTCTCTCTCTGGTTTCTTCTCCTCCTTCCTGATGAGATTGTTTGGTGGGATGCCTGGGGAGCTTGAGGAGCGGCCATACGAATGAGCTCGTCTTGGATTTGCAAAAACTCTTTGAGGGCGTTGGCTCTTTCGACGAGGAAAGCCGCTCTGTCGAGATTAGGGTTAGAGGGACCTCCTGCATATCTTGCCGCTGTCTCAGGCCTCCTTTCCAGTGGAGGTCTCCTCTGGCGCTCAGCAGCAGGCCTTTTCTCTCTTCTCCTGGCCGTTTGAAGGCCTGTATCGTCAACCATCCCCTGTGACCTGGTAACCCTTAAGTTAGGGTTCCTAGGTGGTGAGGGTGGCCTGGGATTTTCTTGCTGAGGTGGTACGCCCTCATCTGCTGTAGACTTGCTGGCCGTATGGCCATCTGACACCATTTTTCAAACTCTTCTGGCTGTATTCCTTCTACTGGAGATCACTAACACGTTTCCCGGCAATGGAACCAATCTGATCGCGCAGGAAAGCGTGTGGGCTCAGTTCTTTGTGTCCAGCAATGAATGAGCTAGCTATGGATCTGCACAAAGACAAGAAACAAGGGTGAAACTCAAGGCTGGGGTCTTCCGGCAAGCCCCTCCGGCGTGAGAGTAAGATGATGGACTGAAAAGTGGTGCAGATAATATGATATGTGTGTGGGTACGTGAATATGCAATAAAGCATTACCTTTGTCCATGTTGATACTCTCTTATTTATAGTAGGAATAGTGATGTTAGGGTTTTCACCATAGCCATTGGATTGAATGGTTTCCAACCGTTAGATCAGCTCTGTCTCCTAGGTGTACACGTGTCACGCTGGGATTGATCCGTCTATGTAAGGACACTGCAACTTCTGACATTGATAAGCAGCTTGCCTTATAAGGGAAAGTCAACCTGCGTACCTTTTGTAGTTATTACTGATCGCATGATTGCACAGAAACAAGGCAATCAGAAGTGTGTCCGACATTATCCCAAATTAGCTAATTAACCAAGCTTGTTGAGGAAGCTTAATGAAGAGACGACCCGAGCCGTACGTCCGGCTGGATCGTCTCCTTGAGGTATGTCTCGACGAGAGAGAGTTAGTCGCTCAATGACGACGCTCACTCTTGGACGAGTGCCAGTTGGCGTCGGAGGAAGACTCGTCGTTAGATGGACCTAGCTCATCGTCGACGATCTCTTCTTGGTGTGTCGACGGGCTAGAAGTTAGCCCTTCCATTAATGGTGTGATAGCTCGTCGTTTGGATGGGCTTGGTCGCTCAGTGGTGACGACTGCCAACCAATGTTGGACGGGCTATGGCCCAAGGCCTTGATCTGATTCTTTGTGGTTGGTCCTTTGATGGGCCTATTGGGCCCCCGGGCTCGTAGTAAACGTTGGGCTCGGCCCATCACAGATTATTCCGTTCAATGAGGCTGGAACCACCGGTGATGGTGGTGGTGTTGATCCGGTGGTGGAGGGTGGCGGATCCCCCAAAGCTGCCAGAAATTCGGATAGCCGCATGGTTGGGACTGTTGGAGTTCCCAATGTGCAAGGCAATGAATCTTGTCACCTTGGTGATACTTCCAAGGTTGGCAATAAAGAGGGTAATCCGGAGGGGCTTAGGGCTGATATATCCAACGCTTTTGGCTACTCAAAGACTACTCATGCGGGTCAACACTACAAAAATGAACTTCGCAGGTATCTTTAAGGAGAACAGGGCCGAAGGTAATGGCTTTCAGCTGCAACACTATGATTCTATGGCAGATGAGGTATTATTAGATGAAACGGATGAAATCCCTGTGGAAGCTTCTTGGGGTTTCTGTTTAATTGGCTGTTTTACTGGCCCTTTCCCCGGTCGTAATGCACTAAACGAGATAGTTAATGGTTGGGAGACTAGGCCGCCGTGTGTCTCCATACGGGTAAGGGTGGACAGTTTTCAAATTTAAGAGTGCTCAAGATAGGGATGTGGTTATGCAAGGCGGTCCTTACAGGGCTTATGGTAAGACACTAATGTTGAAGGTAGTTGATGATGGCGTTATGTTAACTGATGATCTCTTCATGAAAGTCCCTACTTGGGTTCAACTCAAAGACGTGCCTCCTTCTATTTGGAGTGTCTCGGGCCCAAGTAAACTTGCGTCAAAGGTTGGTATTCCATTATATACTGATAAAATTACCCGGGATAGGTCCAAGATGAGTTTTGCTCGATGTCTTATTGAAGTCGATGTTAGTAAACCTCCGGTAATGGAGTTTGGAGTAAAATTGCCGGGAGACAGAAGGTATGTGCAAAAGGTTGCGTATGAACATTATCCGGATTACTGCTGTGAGTGCAAACTGTTTGGTCATAACTTATTCAAGTGTTCGAAGCTTCAAAAGGTTAATTCGGATTCTATTGATTGTGAGCAATTTGGGAATGTAAGGCCCATCGCTGCCTTTGTGCCCAAGAAGAAAGTTGATAATAAAGGTAAGGGACCATCTAATTTAGCTTTTGTTCAGAAATCTGCTCCCTCATCCTTGAATTTGAATGCTGCCCCGAAGGTCGTTCCTTCCTCCTCCAATGCTCGGCTGCCCATGAAAAATTTTGGTGCTTTAAGCGCCAATGGGGAGGGGGGTTTCCGGGACGTGTCTGAGGCTGTGCATGTGCCATTAACCTCTGTTTTTGAGGATGAGGATAGTGATGGTATAGCTGAAATGGATGATTTTAGGGCTGAACTTTTTGGTACAGCCGAACAGAATATCAGAATTGCTGAAAATGTTGGCGTTGAGATGGAAAATGATGGCACCTGGACCAAGGTGGGTAAAAAGGGGGCAAGGAGGCACAGGAAGGCAAAATCTTCCTTTGTTTCAAACTGAAGTTTCATTCATGGTTTGTTTATGGGCTAGAGTTTATTTTCCCAGTTTTTATTTTTGGTTTTTTTTCTCTTTGTTTCCTCCTTGTAGGATTGAATTCTAGAGATTTTGTGTTCTATTCCCGGGGTATGCCCCGTTGACTTCTTGTATTCATTTCTTTTTCTTGAATTGGATTCCTCGATTAAAAAAGAAATGTTCGAACTATCCAACCACTTGTGTGCAACTATGATCACACAAGTGTATGAACAACTTTGCACACACGACAGAAAATTAACGCAATGGATAAAACTTCAGAAATTAAACAATTCAGCAAGAATAACTTTTTGAAAAACTTTCATTAATAAAGAAACTTGCAGAGAGCAAGTTTAGCCAACAAATATAATGAAAGAAAATAAAAATAATGAAAAGACTAAATGAGTTATAGACTCCTATAACAAATAAAAAAGATATCAATAGCATATTTATACCTGCAAAATCGAGATTATCAATTTTAAATCACCAGAATAGCAAAAATAAAAAAGATATCAAGAGTAAGTATATTCATACTCTTTCAATTTCCCCCTATTTTTGTTATTTTGGTCAAAACCTATAATCACCACAATTAGCACAAGAAATCCTAAAAATAATAGAATATCAAATCTCTCGTTGGATAAAATGAGCAATGACAAGTCCAACCCCCTCTTAATGTATTGCAGCTCCATTTTATCATTCAACTCCCCATTAATGCATTGCGGCTCAATTTTATCATTTAACTCCCCCTAAATAGATTGTATATCCATTGATGATCATCTCCTAATTGATTGGATCGTTTGAGAGACATCTCCCTCTTGATTGATGATCATCCCCTCCTTGATTGACTATGTCAGAGACATCTCCCCTATTCTCCCACTTTTCTTTAGAGATTTTCAAAAGATGAGCCCGTATCCATGAAAATATCTTAAATACCCCTTTGTTAAATATGATCAGAGTTTCATCTTGAGAGAAGCAGAGCCAGACGAAAATATTGGAGGAAAACGATACTTACAGATTTATGGATAAACGGGGAATAGTAACCATATGTGCAACCAGTTGAGTGTAGAGTTGTCTGCACATATGTCAGAACATCAGCAGAGACAAGTGGAGGGATGACATTATCTTAAAAATATGAGCTTCCAGAGGTAGAGAGAGAGAGATCATTATTGCTGATTATGGTTGGGAAGAAGTGCATTTAATCCAGGAAACAAAGATAGCCAATGTGTCCTAACCTTTTGAAGGATCAAATTGGGCAAAGAAGACAAATTCAAAATCAAATGTTACCCGAATTTTGTGACCAATTGCAATATTATAGAAGATCCTTTCCACTTAGACCCTCAAATACTATTCCATTCAGATTTCATTTGCACTTAAACTTGGACAAACACTCATTAAACATATTGTTAACCAAAAAATGATTAGCCCACAATTTGATAAAAATAATAAACAATCAAATGAATGTTTCATGGGCCCAAGATGTCCTAGTTTATAATTATGTCTGTAATGATGCACTTTATGAGCACATAAGTGGAGATTGATCTCCATGAAGTGTGATATGGTATTAATAAATTTACACAATGACACGATTTGACAAATAGAAAGTCAATGAGTTATCCTTCAATCATGTAGCCTCTAGAACGTTTCTATATTTAGGCATTGAATCAGCTATTGAGAGGAGCTATATGCTCGCACACCATAGCACTTACCTAAATTTTCTTCTCAAGTGATGCAACAACAAGACAATTGCATTGGGAACATGAGTGAAAGCTTTAAAATAGAGGAGGCAACTTGTTTTCTCAGTGACCTTAGATTAAACATCCACTTCATGGCATATATTACATAAATTAACAAAGTAATTTTTATCACCAAGTCAAGAAGGATCTCAAAATCAAAAGTCAAACAAAGTGTCAAAGATGGAAGTCAATCAAGTGATCACAAGAGATAATCGTGTAATTAATGAATGCAATTTTTTTTAAAAAATATTTTTTTGTGTCTTTTGTAATATACAACTATACAGATATGCAGACAGATGTCCGCACAGTTGTGCGATCATCTCAACACACACAATCCAAGAGACCTTTTTAGGGAATACAATCTCTCGAAAACAATGGTCATCATGAAAATATCAATCAATTGTTTATTAGTTTCAATAAATTCACGACTAATAATTTGTTGTTCAACAACATCTCTAACAAAAATGAAGTCTAAAATTGAGATGCTTAGTGTAGACACCCCATTCTGAACCTATCGTAGCAGAGTTATACCACTCTAAGTCTCGCCTTCTATTTTAGAGTAGAAATCCACCATTTCGTCATGTTTCGTTAAGTTTTGACTAACGGGCGTTAGTTTGGACTAAACAGCATACTGTAAGTACCCCAATCCGGACCGCTCTCCCTCCGAGCATACGAAAAACACCGAGGACTCACGGATTCGTGATCCCGAAGACCCGTAATGTCCAAAAGGTCCAAAACCACCAGCCAAACCAAGGGAGGAGCTTTCAAGGATAAAAAGAAACTCAAGGACTTTGTAGGAATAACAAAAAATGGTCAGTTGACACAATGGTTCGTACGGACCACTTTGCAAAGCAAGAAGTGTCTGTACGGACACTTATGTAAACATGCCAAAATTATGGCAAAATTCCCACAAAGTCCACAATATTTCCTAAAATCCAGGAAACCCAAAAAAATGTTAATGACACAAATGTCCGTACGGACCATTTTGCAGTTCTTTGGGGCCTATAAATAGAAGGATCCCCCTCCTATTTCATTCACACCTCAACTCTCTCCTCTCTCCCCCAGCCTTTAGGCAACTTTCTAAGGCGTCCCGACCTCTTTCGGTCGTTCCCGAGGCATCTCGAGCCTTCTCGAGGCGCTCCAAAGCCCTCCAGAGGCGTTCCGAAGTCCTCTCGAAGCGATTCCGGTCGAACCCGGTCCTTCCCTAGGCGATATCGGTCCGTCCCGGGGCACCCCGAGCCATACTGAGGCATCCCGAGCCATCCCGAGGCAATCCCGACCTCTTCCGATCCTTCCCGAGGCCTCCCAAGCCTTCCTAAGGTGCACCAAAACCCTTCTGAGGCGCTCCAAAGTCCTCCCGAAGCGATTCCGGTCAATCCCGATCCGTCATAATCGACCCCTGATGTTCCAAAAAACCCTATTCACCCTCAAACCAAACAAACTCCCCCGCGGAAGATAGACATAAACCAACATTGGTACGATCTCCTTCCGAATCTCATTTTACTGCTTTTATTTAAATATTTCTGTTTAAATATAAGCATCATTTGCAATGTAGACATCATTTAAAAAATGCATTTTTAAAAGCACACACACACGTACAACATTTAAAGAAAGAAAGGTATCGAAAGACTCGTGTATACGCGGCGACTCGGGTGAGCTCAAATATCTCTTCCCGAGGCATAACCTGACCTCTGAACTCAAAATCTCATCACACAAAAAAAACAAAACAAAGCATTTTCTCAATGTTTTGGGCACAATCAAAACGACGTGGTGACTCTAAATGAAAAACAGCACGACCGCACAACGCGAGATGTCGTCCGACCACGGATCGGGTAATTTCAGTTGGTGACTTCGCTGGGGACCTGTTGTTTTAAAAACTTTTTAAACAAAAAAAATAAGATTTTTAAAACAATGATGAGGGTCAAACTTTCATTTTACCCTTTCTTTAACTGTTGTGTGTGTGTGCATGTGCTTTACTTTTTTGCTTATTCAAAAAATACAAAAAATGCATCATAATACATCTGTATACATACTTTTAAAATACATTTACAAAACCTTCTGTTTTACTCAGAAAAGGAATTTCAGTGACCGCACACCACGCGCACTCTTATCCTGTACGTTGCATACTACAACCCCAAACCCGGGATGGTTTCAGATGCAGTTCGATTGGTGTTCCTATGCCTTTCGAGCGCGCACGGGATCATTCCAAACTTTCCTTCCTAGCCAGTGTCAACCATGCACTCTTGCGTCACACTTTGTCCAGACTCGGTTGGTTTTTGACCCAGTCCGTGTCATAAATCCTGGATACATATCCCATGTCGGCCATTATCTGAGTCAAAGCCCAGAAATCAAGATCTCTTGCGCAAGCAAGGCGATGAATGGTCATGCTAAAATCTTGACCTGATCTTGATTTCTAAAGCTACACCCAGACAATGATCTGTATCGGATATACGTCCATGCCCAAATGACACTATGTCATCAAGCCTTTAATGCGTCATCCATGATAATATGACCTAGCCAAAACCTAAAGTCATAGATCCCTTCCGCAAGCAAGGTAAAGGGAGGTCATGCCGAACTTTTGACCCAATCTTGACTTTAAATACTAGCTTTGTTCACTATTCACATGACAAACGCATTAAAACGAACATGAGAGGCTCGGTCCTTAGGTTTGTTTTTTTCTTTTGGCCGGTGGAAAACGCTTGCCCTATAGGACCCTCGCCCGGGGATGTCCACCCTGGGAGGTCGAAATACAGGTGCAAAACGAGAGGCTTATAGCTGCAGTGATGGTTTCCACTGACCCAGGATCTAGAATAGTTGCAAAAAAGAAGAGCAATCTTTTCCAACCCATTTAGGATTCTGAGAAAACATGTTTTAAGTAAATTAAAACAGCAAAAAAACAACAAAATAATAAAAAAGAAAAAAAAAAGAAAGAGGAAACTGCTTGTCGCATGAGCTTTTCTCCTTTATAAAAAAAAGGCCTTCCCAAGTCTAAACCTCACCCTTCACCCCCTCCAGCAAACCGAGAGTGGTTGAGAGTACCCGGGTGCCGTCTTTTCAGTATCGAAGTCACAAGGTCTGACAGCCCTTCCGGTTCAGCGGTCCGAACAGTCCGTTACTCTCCCATGGCAGGACAGATAACAGTGAGGGAAACAGAACTCCGCCCCTGAGAAATCTCCAGACAATGGAGGAGGTGCTGCAAGCCTTCCAAGAAGAGCAGCAAGCCTGGATCGTAGACACCATGCGCCTTCGCGGAGCTGTTGCAGTTCTCCAACCCGGTGGGACCTTCATCCTCATAGAAGACGAGGACGTGCCTGCTCCCCCAGTTTCCCAAAGCTATCAGCAGGTCCCTCCTCCACCAAGCTATGAAAACCAGGCAATGCAAAGTAGCTCCCGCTCAAAGCTTCACTCGAGCCTCAGTCAAGCAGCTCCGATCTGCCCGCCTTAGCGCAATCAGTTTCCCGGCTCTGCTCCGCAAACTCAATATCACCAGCACACATATGGGCCCGCTCCCCCAGATCCCAATGTCTCTTGGTACCTCCCGGGATTCAATACTTTGCCTCTATATGAGTACCGCAGCCACAACTTGAAATCCCAATGTCGGCCAGGGACAGAAGTACCAAGAGGATACCCTGACATTTCAAATCTACCACCCGCTGGACTGCCACTTGGGGCTAATAAGATCTTCCCTCAGCTCCCAAACATAACCCAACATGGTCCGGGCAATCACGCCCTTGGCTCCAATCTCAACAATCAAGGATACGGGTTGGTATACACTCAACTACCTTCCCGGGATTCCCGAGTAGCGATCTCGTCAACCAATCCACCTCCGTCTTCTGTTTTCATCCCAGAAAATGACAACCTGCCTTCGCCCACTAACCCTCATATGTCTTGGTTGGTCGAACAAATGAAGGATATGTAAGGGAAATTGGCCAAATCTCGAAAGGACTCCCTTATGCCCACAGATCCGAGCAAGGTGGTTCCTCTCCCCCCGAAGTTCAGAATGCCGAAAATGGAGAAGTTCGATGGGACAGAATGCCCAAAGACTTACATCGATACCTACATCTTAGGTATGAGAGCCAAAGGGTCCACCCCACAACAAATGGCGGATCACTTCCAACACTCCCTCAAATCCACGACACTAAGGTGGTTCCTCAATGTAAAAGCGGAAAATTGCTCCACTTGGGATCAAATAAGCGAGATTTTCCTGGAGAAGTACCGTGCCAATCTCGAGTGGGAAACCAACCGCCATGATCTGCAAGCCACCGAATAAAAGGATGACGAGCATGTGGTAGAGTTTTACAAAAGATGGAATTGGAAGCTAAGCGAGATAATGGATCTGCTTTCCAAAGAGGAGCAAATGGACATCTTCCATTCCTGCCTTAAGCCATCTCTGAGGGCTCTGATTAGCCACCACTTCTATTCCGACCTTCGTGCCATGGTCAATGTCGGGACCAAGTTTGAAAAGACGTTGAGCCTACAAAATACAGCAGCCACTCCTGCTTCTTCCTACCGCTACCGGGCAACCCCATCAAATCCGTCACCTATCCCAAGCAAAGGAAAGGAAGCCGCTGGAGCAGTCCATTACATCCAAAACGGAGTTCAAGTAAGCCGCGATCAAGCACCCCCAAGGAACAACAATCCTCCTCGGCAACAGCAGTTCCAGCGATTTGACAACCTCGAGATTCCCCTAATCCAAGTGTTCGAAGCATTGGTAAAACAGAAAATCCTCAAACCTCTCGAAAATTTCCAGCCAAAGACTCTCAATCATAACATGGACATGAGCAAACATTGTGCCTTTCACAACTACCCCGACCATATCACCGACAATTGCTTTGTGCTAAAAGAAGTGGTCCATGGGCTAATTGAAGAAGGAAAGTTGGAATGCCCCTGTGGCCCCAACACAGTCGGAAATCCGTTCCCACGGAACGACAGAGTCAATATGATAGCATTCAGCAAGACCTCATGCAGGCCCCCTACAATCTCCTGGTATGTCAACATGCTATCCCGCGGCAATTGGGAAAGTGAAACCAGAATCAAGCGCTCCCGTAATAGAGAATCCAGAAGGGAAGATCCAAGAATGACCATCTCCCTACGATCCCTGTCGCAATCAAGGCACACCAATGGTTGGATCGAATACTCCCCGGAGGCAAGGCAAACTGAAACAAACGGCGGCTCCGGAAGCGGTCTAACCTTCACAGATGTAGACTTGCCAGAATGCAAAAATAGACACAACGAGGCCCTCCTCATCCTCGTAAAAATAGAAAGGATCTACCTACCAGACGTTCTAGTCGACAATGGCTCGTCGGTTAATATCCTTGCTGCACGCACATTGAGACAACTAAGGGTCGACCGCTCTCGAATGAGACCTTCTGCCCGAGTAATCCGAGCCTACGACTCCACCCCCCGCACTGTTTTGGGGGTGATCACTCAGGACATCCAGTTTGACGAACAAGAAGAGTCAGTGGAATTCCAAGTTGTGGAGATCGAGTCCAATTTCTCTGCCTTGCTGGGACGACCTTGGCTGCACCAAATGAGAGCAGTAGTCTCAACCCTACACCAATGTGTAAAGTTCATCAACATCAATGGGAAACTCTAGGTGATACATGGGGGAAGCACAATGGAGAGTGCTTGGCCAGCAAGCTACGATCCAGAAGAAGATCTCGACATGACCGAGTACCCCTTGGCAGACGAAGCCTCGGTCACAATCCAATTCAAAAATGATCCTTACATTCACGCGCTAAGTCATGACGAGCTAGCAATCGAAGAATTCCTGAGTCAAGATGACGTGTCGGACCAATGTGACTACGAGGAATGCTTAAAAGATAACCAAGAGGCCGACGCCCAACTGGAACTCGACCAAGGAATGGACCCACACTTCGTTGGAAATCCTCCCGAAGCAAGCTGGCCTGCCACCTATCCCTTGGAATTTGTTAACCCCCATATCGACACACCCGGGTCCTATGAAGACGGCTACGGCAGCATAGTCCAATTCAATGTCACAGTGCTTTACTTGGAAGAGAGATGGAGCAACATCCTTCGGAGCTTAGTCAAAGAAGGAAAAATAGAATGCCCTTTCGATTCAGATATCGTGAATGTCATCCAAGAGAAAACCTTAGCCGTGGGAGCAGAGTCTCTAAAGATAATCAATGTCATCAAGAAAAAACTCAAAAGAAGCGATTGCCTCGCCCTCCTAGAGGAAGCTCTCCATGAACTCCTTCAGCAGGAACCCTCGGGACCCGATAGTAGCACCAATAGAGGGACACCTTCAAATGAGCAGCCTCATACCACCTCAATTTGGTTTGAAGTCGAATCAAAGGCAAGCCTACCCCCTGGGATGGTATCAATCAAAGAGTGGCAACCAGGACCATCACCACCTTCTCCGGACCTGCAGCCAGCAAGGAGAAAATGATCAAACAACTTGGTTTAACGCCTCGCGTCCTAGAGTCTAGATTCGAAACACATTCTGAGTCTGTTGTATTTGAATTCGAGTCTCTCGAGTCATCTGATGGCCTTACGCAGGAAGATTATGAGTCCATAGCCAACAATGTACTCCCCTACGCTTTAAATGAAAGTTTTGACCTTTCCGAGTATCCCATCATTGCATCTTTAATAAATGACAAATCAACTAAATCAAAAACAGTTAATAACGACTCACTTGATAAAGACACAGACACACTAAATGAACAATATATTAAAGAATTCTTTAAGCATGTTGTCAAACGAGAGGAAAACCGGGCCCAAGCCGCCGATGAGGTTTTAACCAAAGTGAATTTGGGGACTGCTGAAGAGCCTAAAGAGACGCAAATTGGAAGTTTCTTCATCGGCACCGAGCAAGAAGCATTGACTGCACTGCTCAAAGAATTCGTGGACGTGTTTGCTTTGTCCTACCAAGACATGCCCGACTTAGATCCAGCCATAGTGGAACATCGAATTCCCCTGAAACCCAAGGCTAAGCCCATCAAACAGAAGCTACGCTGAATCAAGCTAGAATGGTCCTTATAAGTCAAGAAAGAGATCGAAAAGATGCTCTGGGTCGGCTTTATAAGGGTGATCGAATACCCGACTTGGCTATCCAACATAGTCACTGTCACCAAGGCCAATATAAAAGTATGCTGATGCGTAGACTTCCAAGATCTCAACAAAATAAGTCCCAAGGACGACTTTCCACTACCAAACATAGACATGTTGGTCGACACTACGACCAATTTCGAAGTTAAGTCCTTTGTGGACGGTTTCACCGGCTATAATCTAATCAAGATGGCCGAAGAAGACCAAGATAAAACCACCTTCACAACCCCCTGGGGAACCTACTGCTAAATAGTAATGCCGTTCGGACTAAAGAACGCTAGGGCTACCTACCAACGGGCAGCGACCACACTCTTCCACAACATGATCCACAAAGTGATCGAAGTGTACATCAACGACATTATCATCCACTCAAAAGGATCAGATAGACAACATCTCATTGACCTGAGAAAGTTCTTCGATTGCCTTCGAAAGCATTCAATGAGGTTGAACCCTTCCAAATGCACATTCGGAGTAATCTGAGGCAAAGTCTTGGGATACATGGTCACAGAACGAGGCATCGAAGTTGATCCCAAAAAGATCAAGGCCATAATCGAGATGAGACCACCGCAAACCCAAACAGAAGTGAAAAGCTTCATGTGCCACCTGCAGTACATCAGCCGCTTTGTCAATCAATTGACCTCCATGTGCGAGCCAATCTTTTGACTAATGAAAGAGAATGTGGACATCGAGTGGAACCCGGAATGCCAAGATGCCTTCGAAAAGATAAAGGCATACCTTGTGAGTCCCTCGATCCTCTATCATCCCTACGAGGAGAAGCCACTATTGCTATACCTAACTGTGACCAACACCGCAGTTGGAGCCATATTATGCCAAGAAAAGAAAGAGTCAAGGGTCGAGAACGCCATTTACTTCGTTAGCCAAAAGTTCCAAGGCAGTGAGCTTAACTACTCAACCCTAGAGAAAATGTGCACAACTCTAGTATGGGTCCTCGAAAAATTGCGACACTACATGAAATCGCACACAGTGCACCTGGTCTCCAAAATGGATCCGGTCAAGTACCTTTTCGACAAACCATCACTGTTGAAATTACACAGATCGCGCACGGAATGCGGTGAGCGGCTTTCGCAACTTGGGACCTCGCTTGGAAAAGAGAGGAGTTGCCACGCCATTTTATATTATGAGCCTAAACTTTGAAAAAGGCTGGTTTGAAAAGGTGGTCATTTTGATTGGTATCCAAAACTTAGGAAAAGGCTTTGAAAAAGGGTCATTTTGATTAGTAGCCAAAACTTGGAAAAGGCTTTGAAAAATGGTCATTTTGATTGGTAGCCAAAACTTGGAAAAGGGTTTTTTTTTACCAGAGATTGTTAGGTTCGGAGGTCACGTTACGTTTCGGGAAGAGTATGTTGAGATCACCCGAAACGCCTTGTATGACGAGTCTTTCTACCTTTCTCGAAAAGTGTGCATGTGCATGTGTGTTTGTGTTGCTTTTGAAAAGGAGCTTGAATGACAAGCTTTAATCTTTGTTTGAATGACAAACGTTGATTGTGGTAAAAACGAGCGTTTGAATGACAAACATCGGTTTTGAGTTTGAAAAGGGGTTCGAATGACGAACTTGAATCTTTAGTTTGAATGACAAACGTTGCTTTTGATAGAAGAGCGTTTGAATGTCAAACGTCGGTTTTAAGTCGGAAATGAGCGTTTGAATGTCAAACGTCGGTTTTTGAGTTTTTTTGAAAAAGGAGTTCGAATGACGAACTTGAATCTTTAGTTTGAATGACAAACGTTGATTTTGGTAAAAGAGCGTTTGAATGTCAAACGTCGGTTTTAAGTCGAAAATGAGCGTTTGAATGTCAAACGTCGATTTTGAGGGGTTTTGAAAAGGAGTTCGAATGACGAACTTGAATCTTTAGTTTGAATGACAAACGTTGATTTCGGTAAAAGAGCGTTTGAATGTCAAACGTCGGTTTTAAGTCAGAAATGAGCGTTTGAATGTCAAACATCAATTTTTGAGGGGTTTTGAAAAGGAGTTCGAATGACGAACTTCGGTTTTGAACCAGGCATTACGATGTTACCAATTTTATGAAAATGATGGCAAGTAAGATGCGATCAACAAGTTATTTTGTGACTCGTACGTTTGTAATTAAAATACTATCAACAAACCAAATGGCTTGGACATGTAAATGACAGTATTGAAAATAGGTACGACGGATCGAACGATCCGGATTGTAAAAATGCGATCGAAGATCCAAACGGCTCAGATTTATAAAGGTACATAAAGTAAATAGCAATATCAACGGATCAAATAATCCGGACTTGTAAATGATAATCATGAACCAAACGGTTCGGACATTAAAAAGCGAATCAACGGATCGAACGATCCGAACGGTAAATGACAGAAAAGTAAAAAAGGGGACTTGAACGCCGTTTTAACCCAAAATTACTTCTCATACGGGAGAGAAGATGATTAGGGACTAAAACGTATCAAGTCCCGTAGACGGCGTTACGTTTATATTTTGAGAATTCCGATCAGATCGAAAGTAGCGTTTGACGGGTAAATCGAGACAGAAATGAAGTTTAGAGAGAGAAAGTGTTACCAATGGCTAGGTATTGACTCTTTGGCTCGGAAAGGCGTATACAGGATACGATTTAGTGTTTGGGAGGTGTTTCAGAAGTGTTTGGCTAGTGTTTGGCTGGAAAACGTGGTTTTCACACAAATTGAGGCATTTTCGGGGCTCGGGAGGGGGTGTAGGCTGCTGGAACTGTGGGGATTTGAGGAGGGGTAATATTTTTTTGACCCTTTTACTGAATGACAACCTCTATATTTATAGGGAGTAAATTTGAAGAACAGGTCGTCCGGTCTAAACTTCAATTTGGGGGGGTTTTGGGTATTTTGGAAATTGCAGGGGCTTGCTGAGAAATCTGGTTTTTCAGGAAGAACAGGTCGGATGGCCTAACTCTCAATTTCAGGGGTATTTTGATCTTTTCACCCTTGAATTTGATTGATGGGGATGGGGGAGGCTGAGCATGTGTGCCATGTGTCCCTGTGAGTCACCAAGGTAGGGTTTTTTGTCCTGTTAATCCCGGTTTTGACTAGTTTCTAAATAACTGTCTGAAAATTGTCCGGAACAGCCCCGGAAAGTCCCGAAAATTGCATTTTTTGAGGAAAGTGGTACTTTTACGTGTGATAACCTGTGTTGAGTACACTTTGGAGTCGGTATGCATTGGGCAGTCCTGGGAAGTCTTGTTGACTCGAAAAGAGGGAGTTAACGGATTCCGGTTAACTTGGAAAGGGCCAGTTAATGGATTCCGGTTAACTTTTAACGGATTTTAACAATCCGGATTTGGGTACTTGCAGTAGCCCCTCAGCGACGTCACTTTCGAAGGAAGTGGTGTCGTTGAAAAATATAAGGATTCAAATCGGGGGATGCCTTATTTGGAGAGACCTGAGCGGCCAAATGACTGAGTGGGAATCAAGACGATCGTAGTTCATAGGTACAAGGGTGTTTCGTAGGGGCCTCGACCTTTGGGGGAATGATTAGGAGGAGTTCGTCCTGGTTGAGACTGATTTGAAGGTGTCTAGACCTGACTATTTGGAGGCGTCTGAACCTATGAGAGACTGTTTGAAGGCATCTAGACTTGTTCGGAGGCGTCTGAACCTACGTGAAACTGTTCGAAAGTGTTCTAACCTGAGTGAGACTGTTCGAAGGCATCTAAACCTAGGGGAAACTGTTCGGAGGCATTCTAAACTGAGTGAGACTGTTCAGAGGCGTCAGAACCTTAGTGAGACTGTTCAAAGGCGTATGAACCTATGGAAAACTATTCGGAGGCGTTCTAACCTGAGGTGAAGGCGTTCGTGCCTTTGGGGATATGGTGGGAATGATGGGAATAGTTGTGTTAAACTGGCATTTTTAACAACACGAAAGGATTGACGTTTCAACATCGGGGTTAGGAACGGAATGTGATCTCGGGAGAGAATGACACATTGCTAGGGAAAAGCATCCAGAGTTCTAACAAAGTTGGTTAGGAACTGAGGAGATTGATTGACGTTCCTTTAGAAGGAGTGTCTTAGGATTCTGCTGGGGAGAAATGTTCGGGCTTACGACGGCGGCCGAAGAGGGATTGTTGTGCGGACTTACATTGATTTCCGCTGAGGTGGGAAGGTCGGGCTTACGATTGACGACCGGGGAAGTGATTGTTCACCTGCTGGGGGAAAAGATACTCGGGCTTACTATGGTGGCCGAAGAGGAATTGTTATGCGGGCTTACATTGATTGCCGCTGAGGTGGGTGTAGGTGTTAGTGCCCTAGGCCTATAGAGATAGACCTTTATGTAATGTCATTGTTCATTTATATAAGAGATTGTTTCTTTGATTATTATATGTGTTTGCATGTTTAGTTATAATAATCGTGTCCCTAGTACTTATGAAGCACTAGTATGAAGTCTAATGGATAATCATGTGATGATTATATGCATGGAGATGCACATTAGATTCATGGGTACTTGTTAGAGAACAAGGTAATCGGACTTGACCCATTATGAGATTTATGTCATGGTCATATGTCATAAATAAATCTCATATAGTTATATCATTGATATCCTTTGACCTGAGATTATCATCGTCTTCCGCTCGATGAATATCATGTTTGATATAGTTTAACGTTGTCTTTAACCGGATAACAATAAGGGCTATCATTGGCATGGTGTGATTCTTGTTGGGAAGAATGATAAGTCAAGATGGAAAATTGTCCCTCGTAAAGAGAGATGTTCGCTAGGCCACTCGTAAGTAAGATTGATGTAGTGCATGGCCATGCCCGAATGAATTAATGTGATTAATATCATTCGATTAATCAATTTACTTGGTAACGAGAAAGCATTGAACAATATGAGTTGACGTGGACCATGACTCATGTTCAATATAACATCGTGTGACAATGGGATTGTGATATGTTCTATGTAGGAAATCGAACTTCGTATTATACTATTTGGGTAGGCATGATGGCTTGCTAGAGTCCGCTCATGTCTTATGAGGATCGATGTGATCGGACTCATTTCCAACATAGTATAGTCCTATGGGGTCACACGCATCGAACGAATTGTCAAAAATGAAGAATATGGATTTTCTGGGCTCAGGGGACGACTCGTCCCAGGCTGAACCAAGTCGTGCCCTTAAGGGGGACGGATGATTCAGAGGGGACGTCCTGAGGGATGGCTCGTGCTCTGGGACACGAGTCGTGCCCAAAGGGATGACTCGTGACCTGAGCAAAGCCAAGTCGTACCCTTAAAGGGGACGCCAGAATCAGTGGAAGGTTGCAAGGGGACGACTCGTGCCCTGGGGGACGAGTCGTCCCGTCGGCGCTGGACTGATACGTAAATGACCTAATTTTAGGGTTTTCGCAAAGGGGTTTTATTTGTAACGTATAAATACTTGCCCCTGGTTGCCCTAGCTGTCATTAGAACGTTTTGGCTTTAGAGAAACACCAAAAGTGAGAGATTTCAATTGAGAATTGAGAATCAAACACAACCAATTCCATTTTTCTTCATCGATTGAAAGGTGTTTCAATCAAAGGATCTAGCAATCCTCCTAGAAGAGTTCTAGGGTTCGTTCCTCGCGTGGATACACATAGAGGATCTTCGCTCGTCAAGATCTTTAGTTCGTGATTTGCCGTTCGTTCATCAAGGATTAACAAGGTCGATCAATCTGGAGTTGGGTCAAGTTTATCAATGACAAAAGCACTCAAGGTTGGTATTTCTATTTCATCTTTCTTAATTAATCATCTAGAACGGATTCTAGGGCTTCGGGTTTTTTGAGTTATTGCATTATTCCGCTGCGCATGGACCCTCGAAACCCAACAGTGGTATCAGAGCCCCGTTCATGATGTTTATATTAGAAAATCATGATAATTAGATAATGTGATTATGTTAATTTTCATGATGTACATGATCTACCATGATTATGAAATTGAAATATATGATTAATATGATTAATCTAGATTATGGGATGTCAATTTCGTTAATATGATTAATGTGATTAATCTAGGATATTTGTGAAGTGTTACTTAGTATATTGGCTGGACACCAAAACCTTCCCCACAGGCACTTCGATGGAAGTGTGGGATAAATTTGGAACACGTGGCCGCGTACTAGTAATTACTGACCAAATGTGATTTGTGTTGCATCATTCCATGTTCATAATTATGCTCATATAGTTTTCATGAATCAACCTTGGCATGTTAATTGATAAACATGAAAATTGAACCTTCATTGTAATTTGAGTTTGTTTTATGCTACCCATGTTTAAACACTTGTGAGTACACGAATAGTTTCATGTAGGCTACGCCACAGCGAGGTACATTGATTCTATCTTTGTATGATCAAGATGAGCAAACGGTGATTGCTATACGTTTAACATGGTTGAACTCATAGGCTATCAAAACAGTTTTGGGCCTAAGGCATAAGATGAGATTGAAACATGTGACATATGATGTCTATAATCTCATAATGATCTAAGAGTCATATATAGATATGATTGATAAAAGTTATCTACCTTTTTTTTAGTTTAATTTTGAGCAGTCGTGCCATAGCCGACTTGAAATTAAATTAAAGTTGGGTCTTAGCCTATTAAATTATATTATGCATGTTTGTATAAGAAGGTTATATAATTTAGTGGGAGTATTTGTGAAATACGTTAATTAATCTCTTAAATGAATTGGTACTTATATGTTGCATATCTTTGTAGATCAATGGCTGTAAACACTAATCAAAACATGTCATCAAGCGATCACCCTTGAGAAGGACAAGTTAGAGGAGAATGGCAACAACTATGTGGATTGGATCCGCAGTTTGGGAATTGTTCTCAAACAGAAAGGAAGTTGTACATTCTTGATGGACCCGTTTCCACCCGAGCTCGCGGCTAATGCAACTAAAGCCGAAAAGGACCAACATAAGAAGCATGTGGATGATTCTATTGATGTTGGTTGCTTGATGTTGCTACCATGTGTAAGGCCCTTCGTAAGGACCTTAGACATGGAAGCTTATGATTTGGGAAATCATTTAAAGGAAATGTTCCAGTTGCAAGCACGTAAGGAAAGGTTTGACACTATGAAGGCTCTTCATTCATGCAAGATGATTGAAGGACAACCTGTTGGGCCTCATGTGTTGAAAATGAAGGGTCACCTCGAACACCTTGAGAGGCTTGGATATCCTATCCAGTTGGAGCTGGCTACGGATATGATATTGCATTCACTCCCGAAAGTTATAATCGCTTGTTCTCGAATTATAACATGAATGGGATGAATAAATCTCTGTCTGAATTGCATGGGATGCTAAAGAATGCAGAGAACAATATTACCAAGAAAACCAATCAAGTGTTGATGGTGAATAAAGGAAAAGGGTTCAAACCCAAGGTTAAAGCAAAAGTTTCTAAACCGGAGGCAAAGGTTGCCGTTGCTGAGAAGCCTAAACCCAAATCTCAAAAGGATGCGGTGTGCTACCATTGCAAGGAAACTGGGCATTGGAGGCATAACTGCAAGCTTTATCAGGAAGGACTGAAGAAGAAGGGCAATGAGATTGCCATGACTTCAGGTATCTATGTGATAGATATTTTACTTTCTACCTCTAGTTCTTGGGTATTAGATACCGGATGTGGATCTCACATTTGCCTAAATGTGCAGGACTAAAGAATAGAAGGTTGTCTCAAAAAGGGTGAAGTAGATCTACTGGGTCAGAAATGGAGCAAGAGTTGCCGCATTGGCCGTAGGGACTTACGAAGTCACTTTACCTAGCGGATTAATTTTAGTTTTGAATAACTGTTATTATGTTCCGGATTTGAGCAGAAACATTATTTCCATTTCTTGTTTAGACAACGAGGGTTACAATGTTCTTATTGCGAATAAGAAATTTTCCATTTATTTGAATGATGTACTTTATTGTATTGCTCATTCTTTTAATGGCCTTTATGTCTTGGATGTTGAAAATAATGTTGATAATGTCTATCATGTTAGTAAGAAATCTAAACCAAATGATGTGAACAACACATACAAATGGCATTGCCGTCTTGGTCACATAAACGAGAAACGCGTATCTAAACTCCATAAAGATGGATATTTAGACTCATATGATTATGAATCATATGATGTTTGCGAATCTTGTTTATTGGGCAAGATGACTAAGGCACCTTTTACTAAGAGTAGTGAAAGGGCTAGTGATTTGTTGGCTCTCGTACATACTGATGTATGTGGACCAATGAATAGCATTGCTAGGGGAGGATTTCGGTACTTCATAACATTCACTGATGACTTATCAAGATATGGCTATGTCTATCTGATGAAGTACAAAAGTGAAGCATTTGAGATATTTAGAATATTTCAAAGTGAAGTACAAAATCAACTTGGCAAAACTATTAAAACACTTCGATCCGATCGAGGTGGTGAATATTTGAGCCAAGAATTTGACGATCATCTGAAAAGTTGTGGAATTGTTTCAGAACTTACTCCACCCGGAACACCACAATGGAATGGTGTGTCTGAGAGGAGAAATCGAACTCTATTAGATATGGTTCAATCGATGATGAGTCAAGTTAACCTTCCTATTTCCTTTTGGGGACATGCACTGGAAACAGCTGCTTTCACACTTAATAAGGTCCCTACTAAATCGGCTCCTAAAACCCCACATGAGATGTGTCATGGAATAAAGCCTAGCTTATCTTTCATGAAGATTTGGGGATGTGAGGCTTATGTAAAGAAATTGGTTTCTGAACATAAACTTGCACCTAGATCTGATAAATGTATTTTCGTTGGTTATCCTAAGGAAACGAAAGGATATCAATTTTACAACCGATCCGAGAACAAAGTGTTTGTTGCTCGACACGGTGTCTTTCTAGAGAAAGAGTTTCTCTCTAAAGAAACTAGTGGGAGTAAAATTGATCTTGAAGAAATTTAAGAACCTGAAAATGACATAGAGCCAATAGTAGAGACGGAACCAAATTCACAAGCTGTTGTGGAACCGGTTCAAGATACACAAGTCCTTCGCAGATCGGATAGGATACGATCCGAACCTGAGAGATATGGATTTCTCATGACGGAAAGTAACGAGGTAGAAATCATTGAGAATGATGAACCTATTTCCTATCAAGAGGCGATGTCCACTCCTGATTCGGACAAGTGGCTAGGAGCCATGGAATCCGAGATCAAATCCATGTACGATAATCAAGATTGGAACTTGATTGATCCACCCGAAGGTGTAAAAAAACATAGGGTGCAAGTGGGTTTTCAAAAAGAAAACCAACATGGATGGGAAGGTACATACTTTTAAGGCTAGGCTTGTTGCTAAGGGGTATAGGCAGATTCATGGCGTTGACTATGATGAAACCTTTTCGCCCGTAGCAATGCTTAAGTCTATTAGAATCCTAATTGCCATAGCCGCATATTACGACTATGAGATATGGCAAATGGACGTCAAAACAGTGTTTCTTAACGAAAACCTACTTGAGAATGTATACATGATACAGCCTGAAGGGTTTGTCGATCCAAAGAATTCTAACAAAGTGTGTAAGTTGCAGAGATCCATTTATGGATTGAAGCAAGCTTCCCGGAGCTCGAATCTACGTTTTGATGAATCAGTCAAAGAGTTTGGCTTCATCAAAAACAAAGATGAACCTTGTGTATACAAGAAAATAAGTGGGAGCATAGTTCTATTTCTGGTGTTATATGTCGATGACATCTTGCTCATTGGAAACAATGTTCCTGCACTTGAGACTGTTAAGTCTTGGTTAGGAAAATGTTTCTCAATGAAAGATATGGGTGAAGCGGCTTATATCCTTGGTATCAAGATCTATAGAGATAGATCAAGAAGGATGATTGGTTTGAGTCAGAGTACATATATTGACAAGGTCCTTAGAAGATTCCGCATGAAAAATTCTAAGAGAGGGAACTTGCCAATGGGACACGGCATTACTCTTAGCAAGACTCATTGTCCTAAGACAAATGATGAGCGAAAGAGGATGAGTGATATTCCATATGCTTCGGCAATTGGGTCTATCATGTATGCCATGTTATGTACTAGACCCGATGTCTCGTATGCTCTAAGCGCAACGAGTAGATACCAAGCCCCGATCCCCGGTGAGAACCATTGGATAGCAATAAGAATATCCTGAAGTACTTGAGAAGAACTAAGGATGTATTCTTGGTATTTGGAGGAATGGAAGATGATCTCGGTTGTAAAGGGTTACACAGATGCAAGCTTCCAAACCAATAAAGATGACTATAGATCGCAAATGCCGGGTTTCAGGTTTATGCTAAATGGAGGTGTCGTTTGTTGGAAGAGTTCCAAGCAAAGAACCTGTTGCCGATTCTACAACCGAAGCCGAATACATAGCAAAGATCGGATGCAGCTAAGGAGGCGGTTTGGATCAATAAGTTCGTTAGTGACTTAGAAGTCGTTTCGAGTATCACTAACCCGATAGAGCTTTATTGTGACAATAATGGTGCTATTACCCAAGCAAAAGAACCAAGGTCACATCAGCGATCCAAACACATTTTGAGACGTTTCCATCTCATTAGAGAAATCATGAAAGGGAGGACGTCAAGATATGCAAGGTACCAACGGATGACAACATCTCGGACCCTCTCACCAAGCCTTTACCACAAGCTAAACATGATGGTCATGTTAGGTCCATGGGTATAAGATACATGAATGATTGGGCCTAGTGCAAGTGGGAGATTGTAGGTGTTAGTGCCCTAGGCCTATAGAGATAGACCTTTATGTAATGTCATTGTTCATTTATATAAGAGATTGTTTCTTTGATTATTATATGTGTTTGCATGTTTAGTTATAATAATCGTGTCCCTAGTACTTATGAAGCACTAGTATGAAGTCTAATGGATAATCATGTGATGATTATATGCATGGAGATGCACATTAGATTCATGGGTACTTGTTAGAGAACAAGGTACTGGATTCTGACTCCATTATGAGATTTATGTCATGGTCATATGTCATAAATAAATCTCATATAGTTATATCATTGATATCCTTTGACCTGAGATTATCATCGTCTTCCGCTCGATGAATATCATGTTTGATATAGTTTAACGTTGTCTTTAACCGGATAACAATAAAGGCTATCATTGGCATGGTATGATTCTTGTTGGGAAGAATGATAAGTCAAGATGGAAAATTGTCCCTCGTAAAGAGAGATGTTCGCTAGGCCACTCGTAAGTAAGATTGATGTAGTGCATGGCCATGCCCGAATGAATTAATGTGATTAATATCATTCGATTAATCAATTTACTTGGTAATGAGAAAGCATTGAAGAATATGAGTTGACGTGGACCATGACTCATGTTCAATATAACATCGTGTGACAATGGGATTGTGATATGTTCTATGTAGGAAATCGAACTTCGTATTATACTATTTGGGTAGGCATGATGGCTTGCTAGAGTCCGCTCATGTCTTATGAGGATCGATGTGATCGGACTCATTGCCAACATAGTATAGTCCTATGGGGTCACACGCATCGAACGAATTGTCAAAAATGAAGAATATGGATTTTCTGGGCTCAGGGGACGACTCGTCCCAGGCTGAACCAAGTCGTGCCCTTAAGGGGGACGGATGATTCAGAGGGGACGTCCTGAGGGACGACTCATGCTCTGGGGCACGAGTCGTGCCCAAAGGGATGACTCGTGACCTGAGCAAAGCCATGCCGTGACCTTAAAGGGGACGCCGGCATCGCCGGAGAAGGCCGTAAGGGGACGACTCGTGCCCTGGGGACGAGTCGTCCCGTCTACGCTGGGACTCGATACGTAAATGACCTAATTTTAGGGTTTTCGCAAAGGGGTTTTATTTGTAACGTATAAATACTTGCCCCTGGTTGCCCTAGCCGTCATTAGAACGTTTTGGCTTTAGAGAAACACCAAAAGTGAGAGATTTCAATTGAGAATCAAACACAACCAATTCCATTTTTCTTCATCGATTGAAAGGTGTTTCAATCAAAGGATCTAGCAATCCTCCTAGAAGAGTTTTAGGGTTCGTTCCTCGCGTGGATACACATAGAGGATCTTCGCTCGTCAAGATCTTTAGTTCGTGATTTGCCGTTCGTTCATCAAGGATTAACAAGGTCGATCAATCTGGAGTTGGGTCAAGTTTATCAACGACAAAAGCACTCAAGGTTGGTATTTCTATTTCATCTTTCTTAATTAATCATCTAGAACGGATTCTAGGGCTTCGGGTTTTTTGAGTTATTGCATTATTCCGCTGCGCATGGACCCTCGAAACCCAACAGTGGGAAGGTCGGGCTTACGATTGACGGCCGGGATTTAACCTCTGGAGAGGGGCGTTAGAAATGTCTAACTGGAATTTAACCTCTGGAGAGGGGCGTTAGAAATGTCTAACTGAAATTTAACCTCTGTAGAGGGGCGTTAGAAATGTCTAACTGAAATTTAACCTCTAGAGAAGGGCGTTAGAAATGTTTAACTGAAAATTTTAACTTTTGAGGAAAAGTGTCAAATTTGGAAAGATGAGGGGCTGAATTGGCATTTGGGCCAAAATGGCCCATCATGTAAAAGAGGTCGGACGACCTATGTCTCAATTTGGACAAATTATAAGCAGTCGTCGGCCATTAGAGGAGAAAGAGAGAAAATTTGCATTTTCTGTAGAGAGAAAGAGAGAAAAGAGGGAAAATTCGTCATTCTTCTTTGATCTTTGTTGAATTATTTGAGAGATTATTGCTTTGGAAGCAAGATTGGGACGGAGGGGTCGACATAGAAGGATCGATAATGAGAGGAAGAGGCTTAAGAGGACGGTACGAACGACCACTCTTCCCATGGATCCGACCGAGTTTTACAAAGCTCAGGATAGCCATAAATTCAAGGAGGGGATAGCGAGGAAGGTAAGAATCCTCTAAATTCCTTTGCATTTTAGAATTTGCATTCTTGAAATTTTGGAATTTTGACTTGAACTGTGTTAGGGTTATTGGTGCCCGATTTGGGGCTTTTGACCTCACGATGCCCTTTTGTCGAAATTGACTTTAGCCTAGTGCAATTGATGTTATGGGTAGACAACGTAGAAATTTGGTAGAAAAAAATCCATGTCTAGGGGCGCTTTCCAAAATAAAGTGAGTTTAATTCGGGACGGAGTAATTTTTGAAATGTTTGAAAGTTCCGTTTTAGACGGGTTTTTTGAAATGTTTTGAAAGTTCCGGGTTTGACGGGTTTTTCGAAATGTTTTGAAAGTTCCGGGTTTGATGGATTTTTCGAAATGCTTTGAAAGTTCCGGTTTTGACGGGTTTTTCGAAATGTTTTGAAAGTTCTGGTATTGACGGGTTTTTCGAAATATTTTGAAAGTTCTGGGTTTGACCGGGTTTTTCGAAATGTTTTGAAAGTTCTGGGTTTGACGGATTTTTCAAAATGACTTGAATGTTTTGGGATTTCAAACCGTTAATATTCCGACTGGGACGGAAATATTTTAGGAAAATGAACCGTTAATGAACGAGATTTTGAAACTTGAACCGTTAATACTCCGACTGGGAAGGAAATATTTTAGGGAAATGAACCGTTAATGAACGGGATTTTGAAACTTGAACCGTTAATACTCCGACTGGGACAGAAATATTTTAGGGAAATGAAATATATCTTTGTGTTGATATGTTTTTGTGATTTTGACATGTGCATGTAAGTTATCTTGTAGTAACATACCTTTGTTGTGTTTACCTGCAGGAGCGAGGGCCGGTTGACGTGTCCACTACCAAGAGTAGGGGAGATGTTCAGGCTGTCCGCGAGCTATGGGAAATGTTCCCGGATGTGGCTCGTGATGGGGAGAGGAGTCCACGACAGCTCATGATAGACTCTGGCCTGGGAGGCTTTATCAGTGCGGTGGCCGTGGTGACTTCGACACAGAGGGTGAAGGTGCTCCATGTTTCCTTGAGCAAGTATTGGTGGGATACGACCCACACATTTCACTTCAGGTGTGGGGAGGCATCAGTGACTCCCATGGACTTCGCTGCGATTACCGAGTTATCGTTCCGAGGCAATCCCATAGAGTGGTTTGATAGTTTTACCATGGAGCAGCTGTCGGGACTGCTTGGTTTCAACATCACGGATGCCAGGGGCCTTGGGTATCGGTATGGGCCGATGGAGGCATATTTGAGGAGGGGGATAGATGAGTATCTGGCTGGCTTCGAGAGGATGAAAGCAGAGTGTTTGGCTAGGGGGTTTTTGTGGTTTGCTCTGTCAGCAACCCTTTTCCCCAATGCTGACACGACGTGTCAGTTTGCTTTGCTTGGCTCCCTGACTAATCTGGACTCTGGAGGCCATGAGGGGTTTTGCCTGGGGAGAAACTGGTCTCGCCGAGCTTTTCTTTTCCTTGGACAAGTGTTCCCGTGGGGAGGACAACTCGTTATGTTGCTTTCAGTTCGCGCTAGATGTGAGTCACCTTCTTTTTCTCTTCCTTGTCTCGCTTGTACTTGTATGTATCTACTTTGTAGCTGATATAACTTTCCTGGCATTTGACAGGTGTGGTGCTTTGAGGTGTTTCACCCGCATCGGTGGACCACCAGGGAGGCGTATACTCCTTTGTTTCCTGCCATGCTGACTTGGAAGAAGGCAGCTAGGAAGCCGGTGAAGTCCAGGGAGAGTGCCCGTGTGACTTATGAGGAGGTGTCTTTGGCTCTGGACCGAGACTTCTCGCCGAGGATCAACTTGACTTGGTGGAGCCGATTTGATCATTTTGTTGTGCAGGCTTCTAGGGAGGTGACACGTCAGCAGAAGCTGCTAGTGGGGCTTCATTATGACATTATGTATCTGGGCGAGAGTGTATCTTGCCGCACGCTCCGGATCTCGGTCCCTCGTTCCGAGGGATCCGCCTCTTCACATGCAGTTTCCTATGTCCATAGCTGGGGACGAGTTACAGCGATACAGGCAGGGAGTGCCCTACTTTGAGAACATCATTGAGGATGATGACTACGACATCTTTCGGAGGACGAGGCTGAGGAGCCCACATACGATGGCGTAGAGGGTGAGGAGCCCCGCACTTCCTGTAGATTATCCGCTCCCGCACTCGCTGGGCATTCGAGGGCATTGGTGGTTCTCGCAGGCAGCTGACAATTCCCAGCCCAGAGCAGACGAGGCCTCAATACAGAGTCGAACCCAGTGCTTCGATGAGTATCTTGTGGCTTTTCTGTACTTGTAGTAGCATTTTGTAAATGTTGCATCTGTGTTGTCTGTCTGTTTTTTTACGACTTTTCCCGGTTTGGTGTTTCGGCCGTACTTACGATCGTGCCACCTCGCATGTCCTGGATGGGAATGGACCGCTTGCTAGAGGCTTGTGAACTTCCTATGGTGCAGTTCTCGTGGAGCGTGCCTCGTTCATGAGCCGATGCCTTCCCTGGTCGTGTGCTGCGAGAGACTCATCTCTTCCACGGCTGGTTATATAGATATTGGGCGGGGCTTTGGCCAGTTCTCTTGTGAGACTGCTGTATTTGGGGCTCGCCACTCCTCGTACTTGGGATACGAGCCTGGGGAGTCTTCGGGAGCACGAGCGTGGATCCGTCACTTCTCGTACTCCGGCTTTAATGAGTTCGCGGATTATTTGTCTACCACGGATCCGACTACTGTGGGGCAGTATGCTGAGTTCTCGGATGACGAGCAGAACTCGAAGTAGTCCCGTTGATTCTTTTAGACAATTGTGTACACTGTCTGTAACAGAATATTGTATTGTACTTGAAAGGCCCTTAGGGCAAACTTTTTGTACATTTTTAGTATTTATGATTACTTTTTACTTATTCTTGGCAGATAAGCAAGTAGGTTAATCAAAAATAAATAATAACATGAGATGCATTAAATAATAAATTTTGAACTGGCAAAATTTATAACTATATGCACTGTTATTTATTAATTGCACTGTTGGA